>CAJNJA010056585.1:0-54070 GCA_905231915.1 Symbiodinium necroappetens | reverse complement strand
GTGGTAGTCGTGGTAGTGGTAGTAGTAGTAGTAGTAGTAGTAGTAGTAGTAATAGTAGTAGTAATAGTAGTACGTAGTAATAGTAGTAGTAGTAGTAGTAGCAGTAGTAGTGGCGGTAGTCCAGGACCAGGAGGACGAGTAGATGCAGGTAGAAGGATCAGCAACACAAACAGGGCATAATAGGAGTGACCGCAGCAATCGCCATCCAATGGTGGCCGATCGACGACAACCGCAGCAGTACTGGGGATGTTGCTTTGGGAACCTAGTCATCGCCAGCGTCCCGGGTAGCATCAGCAAAGTTCTATCCCGAAGGAGGTCAACAGCGAGCACCTTTACAAATGTTACTCCGCCACGGAACCAATCTCATCGCCATTTTTGTGGCAGAGGCACTGAACAAGTAGCAAGTGGTTCCCTTCCTTTTGCAGCTTTTTACTTATTGTAAGTCAGGCTCCATCACTTGCTTCTCTGTGTTCGGTCGACCAGAACCCTAAGCTCGCCTTGAGATAAGGCTGGCTTAGCCTGAACTCCACCTGCGAGTCGGTCATTTCCCTGCGATCCGGGACTGCTGCAGACGAGCCCTCGGTGCGCTGGGCGCGTTTTGCTTTGGGAAAGGTTTGGGGCTTCATCCGGCCCGGCGAGTGCACAAGTCCAGAAGCTGGACACCCTTCTCCGAACTCCAAGAAGGCACCGGTTGCAAGGCTGAGGCTTTATCTACCCCAATCCGTTTCAACCCCCAAAGCCCGCAAAACTCAGTTTGGCTTAAGTTCCTCTTGGACAGCGAGGGAAAAGCCGCAAAGCCATGCAGCCTCTGTCGATCCCGCTCGACACTGGTTTCACCGATGAGGGCGCCGGCTACCGTCAATTCGGGCAGGACTTGGCAGAGGCCAAGGATCTCTCCAGGGCTGCCTCAAGGATAGTGGCAAGGTTCGCAGGCACGCCCATTCAGGCCTTCATCACAACGGACGAGAAAGGGAGCACGGTTGATTTCGGACTGCTCAGTGGAGATAAGCTTTTCAGCCTCAGACAACCTCTGGCCTCGGATGCCATGTTGAAGGACCTAGAACTCGCTGTGGCGAATGCGCTGGGCCTGCGATTGAACATAGTCAGTGCCTTTTCCAAGCGTGACCCTTCCACTCCGCTCGAGAACTCTTGCGATCTGAAGGAGTACAACGGCGAGTCGCTTGTGCTTACATTCTACGATGACTTCGGAGATTGCCGCAGGTTTCTGAAAGCCATGGCAGCCGAAGCTTTCAATCCAAGATCGGAAGGCTTCCATGCTAAGTGGACTTTGAAGGCTTTTTCGGGCAAGCCCGAGGTCAGAGCTGGTGAGGTGCTAGATCTTCTGCAGTCAGATAAAAACGGGCCAGAGGTGCCCGAAGGCATGGTTAGGGAGTTCATGCAGATCTTTGGGCGTCTCACATCGATGGCAGAGAAGTGGACCCACTTCCACCTTGAACTTCTCCAGAACTTCGATCCTGGGATGAAGAGCCTGAAGCATGACCTCTGCCAGCACTGGCTGCAGCTAGCAAAGGACTCCGTCACGCAGAAGGTTCCTCAAAGGCCTCCTCCTGTCATGCTCCTGTGCTGGAATGAGCGTGCAGCCGTTAAAGGGATGGATTTGTTCACTGTCGACGGCAGCTTTCCCGCCATGTTCTCTCGAAACTTGCAAAACTCGCTGAGATTGAGTGACGTTGACGGCAGGAGTCAGCGTTGGCGTTCCATGCTGATGCTTGCATCCTTGGACGCTGACTGGTTCACCGGCCTGCCGTGGAAACAGTTGTGTGCGCTGCACCCCATCAACAAATGCAGACTTGGACAGTGGGCGGAGAAATTTGAAGAGGCCGTCAAGAAAGATAAAGAGATGAAGCAAGGTGAGCTATTGGAACGAGATGATGTCGTGAGGATGATGCATGTGCAGCTGCGGTTGTCTTGCAGGTTCCGCGTCGTGGAAGTTGAGGGAGAGCTGCACATTCCTTTGCTCCGGTGTGCCGCGGCGCTGCTGCAGTGGCACTTGAAAGAAGTCACTCCAGGGATCGGAGGCCTCGAACTTGAGCGTGTGTTGAAAGGTCTTCTTGCAGATGCAAAGAAAGAGCTGCAGCCCGGCATGAGAGGGGTGCTGATACTGTTATGGCTCCCCTCGAGCCATGCGCCGGATGATCTCAAGCTATGCTGGCGCTTGAGCCAGAATTCCGTCCGCTTCATCCTCTGCTATCCGGAGGGAGCGAAGCGGCAGCGGCTCTCGACTCACTAGACGCTAGAGCGAAGAGGTGAGTGCAGTACAGGGCTATCACCGCTTGCTTTTGGCCCAGACCCTGATTTCAGTCCGGAATGGACCTTTGCAACACAGTGGCTCAGCCTGGCAAGGGGTTCCAGTGCGATTTGCAAGGGGTTCCAGTGCGAGAACTCACCAAGGTTTCCCTCCCCCTCCACCCAGACACACTCAACTTTGGAAAATTCCACAACCCGAACACTTAACCCCAAAAGCCTAGACCCCCCAAGCACGTGCGAGCTTTGCATTTTGCCAGGTGAATTTCCTCCGCTGCTCTGTGCAGGCCCGAAATCGTTCGACCCGCTTGATAAGATAATAACCTGGCAGAAGAAGAGCAGACAGTAAAGTAATTGTCGTGATTTAAAAGTATTACAGAATCAAAATGCAAGGATAACAAGAAGAAGAAGCATCGCGCAGCACCATGCTAGTAAGATTCGCGAATCGGACAAACAACTTCATCCGGACACCAGTAAACAGACACACGAATGTTGATACGAAGTTGCTGTGTGCTTGCATGCTCTGACCCCTTGTCGGCTAGTCAAGTGACCTTCACTTCAACTGAAGTCGAGCGGCTTCTTCCGGCTCATCCTTTGTCAACTCTAAAGCCATAAACCCGAAACCGCTACACCCTAAGCAAGACCAGGTGCTTTCATGCAGCCGAACCTTAAGCACCAATCTCAGACTGTGCCCGTCGAAAAACATGCGCGCACGAACTTTTCAGTGTGATAATGTGTCTGTCAGAATCATACGTCGTCGCAGCAGTTTGTTCGTCCTAGCGTTGCATTGTACTAGTACGTATTTTGCCTTGACACCTGTTGGTAGTTCAACTACTATATGTCATGTATTGTACTATTGTATGGTGTTGCTGTGAGGCTTCTGGTCCTAAAATCTGCCATGCTGACTCGAAGGTCTTGAACAGCACGGCCTTCATGATGCTCAGTGTGCCTGGGCTGCACAAAGGCTCCGAGTTGGGTTAGACAGCAACCCAGTGGTGGTGGCATAAGAGGAGTGTAGAGGGATTCATTTTTAGGCACCACTGTCACCTGTGATGCCAACATTTGTACAACTCAGACGACTAGTTCACAGAAGGCTGGGTTTCTTACAGCCGTCATTGCATCCATCCGAGTAGTCAATAGAGTTTCAGGAGTCTCGATGCTGGCAGCGAGCTCAAGGTTGTATGGAAGCACGCAGCTGGTATTCTGATGTTGGTCAGCAATTGTCTTAAAAGAATGTCGCTGGATTGGCCGCGGGATCAAACATCCCAAATTTCAAGCAACAGATCTGGTAATCTCCCTCTGTGTTTTCTGCAAACCCCATGCCACCTAGGACGAGCCACCACCATACCGTGTGGAGAACTGGTCGCCCACGCGGACCCTGGCGGTGACGTTCCGAGGACACTCGCCGTCCCTTCCAGTAGAATCAAAAGAACCTAGATTTTGAGTATGTTCACGCACTGATTATGTATCGTGGTGCATTCAATTTGAATCAATGCGGCTTCCGAGCGGCAGACATGACATGTGAACCGGCGACATCTCAAACCTTGCCCGCCGCTCCCGTGGAGATTCCTCACTTCAAAACCAATCGGCTAAAGAAGGGATACCTTGGCACACAAAACCTGGTCCTGGAGTTTCACGGAATGTCGCAGCCACTTGCTGATTTCATGATGCAGAGTGTCTGTGGTAGCGCAAGTGAAACGATGTAATGGGGATGCATTGTTTCTTTCATGAGATCCAGCGACTATGCTGGAACCGCTTCCGAAGTTGTTCAGGGGTTTAAACACTGAGACCGCCGCATCGGCTCCCGAATCTGTCGCCGTTCCATCGTGAGGCTCGACGTTATGGACCTGAAGGAAGTTGGGTGCAGATTTAATCACATGTCATGATCCAGACTTGAATATGGGCATCAGAAACGAACGGCAGAACGAGGCCACAGACCTCACCGTAATTGACGACGACGGCAACAACAATCGACTTACAAAGAAGATCAAAAATGGCTGCCAGAGTGGCTTGCCTTTTGAGAGTGTGAGCGTCGGAAGCCCCGAGCCCTGAAACCCTAGACCATAATCACCTTTTACATCAATGATAGATAGATAGATAGATATATATATATATATTTCATCTGTGTTGTTCGACTACTGTACGGGCCTCCCGCTTTGGCATCTTCGGCAGCGATGTCCCGATTTGGAGCGCATTTCTCCCCAAGACATGACGACCGAGTGGGCCTCCGGACTCCGCGATTCCTGCCGCGAATACCCTCCAGCCCCGCTTCATAGTGGACCCTGTTGTTTGCAGCGGCCAGGAAGCCAGGCTTGTGAGGTTCTCCCGAGCTTCAGCTGCACTTTCGGGGTTTCAGGGCAAGGATTTCGGTTTAGGGTTTAGGCGGGGATGGCCGTGGTGTTGATTGCACAGTCAGAATACTAATAATAATAATAATAACAACAATCGCAAACTAGCACTAATTCTTAGTATCATTGCTTTCCTGGCGTGCCTGCAAAGGATCTAAGTTTCTCAGTTGGGCCTTCGTGGGGGAGTTGGTCAGTACAAGGAAAGCTAAAGAAGGTACGTGCAGTGTTGCAGGAGGCGTTCAGGCAGCTGAGTTGAACGGAGCGTCCTATGTGCTCTTTTGCCGGGATTTTTTGGAGGAGGATCCTTGAAGATGGCTTGGCAAGTTTGCCCTTACGACCGAGCTTGTCCTTTCTAGGATGTACCCAAAAACCTAAAATAGTGAAAGGTGAACAATAATACGTTGGAGAGTTCCCATTTTCGGTTGTTGTCCTTCTTTACTTTCCTCAGCACGGGTCATGCAGGATCTTTCGGCAGCCAACATAGGCCTTCTTAGGTCTGGAAGGCCTTCAACGGTCTGTTCGTGTGAAAGCCTAGCCTACTGTGCAGTGCAGAAGGCAATTCTCTAAAGTTGGTAGCGGGAAATCCTGAGCTATGCCGGCTTCTCACCTCGGTCTTATGAAGTTACCAGGCTTGGGGACTCAAACCACAGAGAGAAACCTGCAAACTGCAGGGAGTGAAGGTAGGAATGGCCCGCTGTTGCATCGGTGTGGGTACCATGTCGGGGTCCCCCCCTCTGCTGAAACTCCCATGTCCTGCAGATCCGCAATGTCAAGCGTGAACCGCCTAGCAACCACTTCTTCAATCCTACCCAAACCAGAGCCAAATCCTAAGCCCTTCGAGCCCCCAACCTTCCGATCACAAATCCCGAGACTTCTACCCTCTAGGCAGCCCTAGAAATCCTTTGCACTAAAACCCAACACACCCTGTGTTCCTCGAGTAAGACCCTTCTGAAACTTCTTTAGTTTGTCGTGCTTGAAGAAAAGATGTTGATACACATTACGGGTAATGATGTTATTGGTGATTGCAACCAAACATGACAAGCCCGAGGCCCTTAACGTGGTGTGCTTTCGATTGGCCGGTTCGTTGCAAAGCAGATCGCGATCGCCGACTGATGCTGCAGGTACTTTGGGGGCGAGGGTTTGGGGTGCAGGGCCTCGGGGGCTTCCTGGGTTTTCGGTCAGAGTGTTACACAAACGTTCAACGAGTTTGAGCTTTCTGAATCTTTTAGGAGACCGATCTTGCAGCTGGTTTGATTCGTTGCTTCGGCCAAGGAAGTCTGCGTTTGTAGTTGTAGGTTCTGTAGTAGTCGTCGTTGCAAATGTAGCAGCAGTCGTCGTCGTAGTGGAAGTGGTAGTGGTGGGGCACCGGCCAGTCGTGGTGGTGGTGGCGGCGGCGGTGGAGGTGGTGGTGGTGGTGGTGGCGGTGGTGGTGGTGGTGGTGGTGGCGGCGGTGGCAGTGGTGGTGGTGGTGGTGGTGGCGGCGGTGGCGGTGGCGGCGGGGGTGGTGGTGGCGGTGGTGGTGGTGGATGCGGTGGGGGTGGTGGCAGCGGCGGCGGCGGCGGTGGTGGTGGTGGTGGCGGCGCCGGTGGTGGTGGTGGCGGTGGTGGTGGTGGTGGCGCCGGTGGTGGTGGTGGTGGTGGTGGGAGTGAAGAGGATATCGGAAAACAACGGGCGAAATCAGGAAAAACAAGTTCGGAAAACTTAACAGAATCGGGAAACAAGAACCAGAAGACAACACAAACAAAATCTGAAAACAGGCGAGATACAATCAGGAAAATGGGCGTAACCACCCTTCTGTTTTGGCCACAAACCTCTCAGAAGGAAGGCTGCGCTCCATTCACCCCTCTGTTTTGGCCACAAACCGAGTGGTGAAGGAAGGCTGTGGTGGTGGTGGTGGTGGTGGTGGTGGCGGCGGTGGTGGCGGTGGTGGTGGTGGTGGTGGCGGTGGTGGCGGTGGTGGCCCTGGTCCTGGTACTGGTACTGGTGCTGGTGCTGGTGCTGGTACTGGTACTGGTACTGGTACTAGTACGAGAGCAGGTACTAGAACTCGTGCGAGTGCGAGCGAATCCTAGTGCTAGCAGTAGCAGTGCACTAACACCACTTGCAGCAGTCTCTTCGCCCGTTTATCAAATGCCACCTGAATGAAAAACACACTCGCCGGAACATCCAACCCCCCGTTTGGTATGAGGGGGCTTGGATTCGTCGTTGTCGCAGTAGCAGCAGGCGCGGGGTTTGGATGCAAGAAGCCAAGTCTCGTTGCTTCGTGGAACAACCATCACAGCTTGTGAGGACCTCGTGACGCAACGCAAGGAGATGTACGAGGTGCGCAGCGTAAGTCTATCTCTGACTAAGCCTAATGCTGTGTTTTGCACTGGTGTAGATATTAGTAGCACCACTTTATTTCTCGTGGTAGTATCACTATCACTAGCAGGGTTGTGGTGATGCTCGGTTCTCCAACAACAGCAGTTGACCGATTTCGGGAGACGGTGGAGATCCGGGTGGGCACAACCATTAGATTCTGGAGGAGCTCGATAGCTGTCGAATTTGCAGGACGCACTAGACCCGTTGTCCAACCATTGTGCTTCCTGAATTAGACTGTGATTGCTCTGTACATGTGGCTAGGCTGACAGATTTGATCCACCGGATGGCTACACCCATATCGTTCTACCGTCTGCATGCAGGCAGAGAAAGTGGGCCCCGGACGCCCTTTGAAGCTGGATGAAGGCTGGGGTTTGCAAGCTTCCCGAGAAGGCGACAAGCACCTAGCTACTTCCGACAGTTCGTCAATTGTTTCTGGAAGAATCATTCAGTCAGGCAGCTGATGTCATATACTAACCAGTGGTGCAAGGCCTAAAGCAAATTCAAGTCGCTTCTCATTGGTCGGGTCGATTACAGTGAAGAACCCAGTTTTGCAGGATTTTCATGGTTGCAAATGACTTTCAATGGATAACTACTTTCCAAATGATGGTAAATACCTTAAGTCGGGCTGCATCTCACTATTTTTATCGTTTACTTACAGTCCTATCAAGTGGCTGCTTGCAGAGGTCAGGAAGTGACGGGCCAGTCGGCGCCCCTTAGCGAAGAGGGCAACCTGGCCTGCATGACGACTATTGACATATCACGCATAGGTTTTGTAGCGTTCTTGTTTGGCTTCCCATGTTTGCTGATACGAGTACAAGTATTGGTACTCTGACTTGTGCTACCATCTTTACCGATTCCTGTGGTTCCTCCGTTCTGGTACTAGTGTAACAAGGGTGGGCTCCTTAAGGTGATCTCGAAATGCTCAACCAATGTTCCTAGCATCGTAGTCGTTGTTGTTGTTGCAGAGCAGCAGCTGCAGCAGGAGGAGGAGTAGTAAGTAGGAGTAGCACAGTAGGAGTAGCACTGGTCGTCGTAGTGGTAGTCGGGGTAGTTTTGATAGAGCACTAGTACTAGTACTAGTACTAGTACTATCGGTAGTGGGAGGAGGAGCAGGAGGAGGAGTCAGGAGTAGGAGTAGCAGCAGTAGTAGGAGAAGGAGGAGGAGGAGGAGGAGGAGGAGCAGGAGCAGGAGAAGGAGGAGTAGATGCAGGAGGAGGCGGAGGAGCAGGAGGAGGAGTGGGGGTTGTGACAGCAGCATCAGCAGCAATAGTCGTGAGACTGCTACTGGAAATGGAAATCTCGAGTTAGACCAAGAACACGTCTAGTTAGCAGCTCGGATTTCAGATGGTGACTACTGTACCTATTATGGGGAATTAGGGTCTGGGCCTGAAGTTATCCGATGCTGCACGAGGATACCACGAAGTGGTCCTGCTGCAGGAGCCGTGCATGTGCATGCTGACGTGAGGGAATGCAGGAGCTTGAAAGCTAAATGAGACGAACTCCTCTAGAATCCGCATATCGTGACCCTGCACTACGTCCGCAAACCTCCTGAATCGCTCAGGCTCGTATCTAGTCAGCAGAGGAGACGGTGTTTTTAATTGTCGCGCAGGATCCGAACGAAATGCAAGAGTACGTCGAGCGAGTGGCTTCAGAAATGCAGCCTGGCTTGTCTTTGGTTCTGCCCCTTTGGATTAGATTAGGATTTAGCGAGGGCTGCCTGCAGTTATGTCGACCCATGGCTAAGGAAAGGAAGCTTCGCAGATAAGTCTGCACTCGAGGACTTCCTCATGCAGTTCGGCCGTGCTCTTGGATGAGAGTTTTGTTCAAGCAGGGCTTGGTTTAGGGACAGCCAAGGCTATCAGTCGCTTCGTCCCTGGTGCAGAAGCTGATACCAAAACCCTGAACTCAACACAGTTCGGGGTGCGAATCCATGAAGCTGAACAGTACACGAGCCTTGTCCGTCAACGCTAAATCCCTGAACTTTTGACGTCGTGTTCGGCACAGGAACGGACGAGACTGGAAACTGCAAACTAGTTTACTTGACTGGTAGATTCTCCGGATGGACTTCGCCGGCCTGAGCGTGAATGAAGAAGGCCCTAATTTTGCCTAGCTTTCTGCGGTCACCTGAGGTCCTGCTTGAGTCTGTTGGGTTTAAGGTTCAATGTTGAAGCTGCAGGCCCGCCGTGGCTGCGACAGCACCCCCACAAGCAGATCGTAGTTCCTAAACTCTGAAGGCCAGAACTCCGTACCCTGCGCACTAAACCCTAAACCCTCCACCCTAAACCCTAAACAAGCTAAGTGGGAGGGAAAAACCCTAAACTAAACCCTAAATCCTAAGCTGAACCCTAAACCTTAAACCCTAATCCAAACTCTAGAGCTTCTGCTCCTGACTCGTGGTACATCCGAAGTCCCAAAAAGCAGAGGAGCAGCAAGGGTCGAAATTCTCAGGCTCTTGCCTGGGGTTTTTGGTAGAATGACTTGGATTGCTGTACATTTATTTATACCTACATAGCTGTCATTCGTTGGCTCAGTTCAATATCAGTATTCTTCGAGCTTTGCGTACTCTTGTCCTTTTCTGGTTTTCTTCCGTAGGATATCAAAGCCATCGCCCACCGAATACCCCGCACCTGATGGGGTTTCGGGCCGAGAGAAGCTGAACTTCCTTTCGCATGCAAAGGCTGGGAAGGCCGGCGGAAAGTTTGCGCAGGGCGGCTGGCTTCTGCTGACAAGTTTTGGGTGAGGTTGTATACTGCCGATTACTGCCGCTGGTAGTAGCCCTCGATGGCCCCAATCCTATGTGCACATTTGTCAGTAGGGTGCATGGGAGTCTGTGCGGTTATGGTGTAAGTACGTTGGGGCTCCGCTCGGTGGTTGAACATAGGCCCAGCAATCCATTTAAAGTCCTACAGCCCTCGAACCCCAAAACCCTGCAGCCTAAACGCCAGAAATCCGGAGCCATCTCGAACGGAAGCTGAGTCTGGAGTTCCGGGTAGCCTCGGTTTCTGGGTAAGTTTGACCCCGCACGAGGGGTAGAGCTGGTGGCGAGGTGCTCCCACGGCGAGTTCCGATATCAGAAGGCTTTACAAGACTCCACTCCGTAAGTTCGTACAGACTACCTCAACATGTCCGAGCCGATGCATGCAGAGCTCATGACCCAGATCCGTTGTCAGTCGGTCTTGTCGGGATCAGAGCATGGATGGTGCAGCTGACATATGCAGGATCATTGTCACTATGCCATTCGATGACTCGATGACCGTACTCGTGTGACTTCCATGTTCGTAAATCGACGCACACACCTTCCGAAGCTGTTATTTACCCGATACTCTGTACGCGACTGCTCACACTTGCGCTCATCCTTCACACTGTGCCACGAAGCTTCCTTGAGCCCTGTCTGTGCAGGTTCGGTCCAGTCACTCCGCCTTTTGCGCCAAGCTTTGATCTTAAAACGTGACCTGCCGGCATGGGCCCGGAGTTTAGGGTTGAAAACTTGCGACTAACCACTTCCTTCAGCAGCTGTTGTTGAAAGATCCCTCAATCAGTGTAGTCTAATGTCACCACTGAAGTCTTTGCACGCTGCAGCTCGATATGTCTGAGCAGGTTGGCAGTTAGTCTGTCCCATTCTTGGATTCCGGGATGCTAGTATGATGATGTGTGATGCCAACAGGGTGCATATGCCGGGTCCGAGACGTCGGATTTGGGTTGTTCCATAGTTTAGTACTTTGGTGCTCAGCGTTCCTTTGCACACCACGGCACATGTACGCGTTGGAGCGGAATGCAAGCTTCGGTGGTGACATGGATGTTGCGTGCAGGCATGCACTCATCTGCTTCCGGCGCTGCATTTCGAAACATGCATGCATGGATGGGATAACTGGATGCATGTTATGGGTGTAAGTGTGTTTGTTTGGTTGCTTATTTGTTTGTCTTGCTGTTCGTTCGCTTGTTTGGGTGTGCTTGCTTGCTTGTTTGCTCACTTGCTTGCTGGCTTGGGAGCCTGTGGTGTCTGTATACATCTACGATATGCTTATTATATATGTGCGTGTGATACATGAGCCTGTGCATCCGTGTGGAAGCACGTGTGCCTGTGTGTGTGTGTGTGCGCCCAGTCATGTGCATGTTCAGTGGATGTTGATCTGACATGTGCTTGTAGTATGTACTGATACGACATCATTTGATTAGACGAGCATTTCATTCGGGACTCTCTAAGTTCCTGTTGCACTATGCCCCAGGCATCGTGCCAGAGCCCAAACCGGTCCTCACCAACGCTGGGCGGCAGCGAGCTTCCATTTGCGCTTCGGTGTCAAAGCTGTTAGGCCAACACCAAGCAGCAGCCCCAAACCCTAAACCCTAAAATCCCTAAAGCAAAAGCCAAGCATCGGGCTCAGCAGCTGGCTTGTTTGTGAAGCTCCTGGTGGGAAATCACGCCACACCCAAATTCTGCATGGCTTGCCTGAGCCCTACTTTTAACCTCTAGACCCCGTAACAAGCTCCGTCGCATGGTTCCTTCGCAGGTCCTCTGACGATGGTCTCCTTCTTGAAAGCCTTGTGCCCTGACTGTGCTACTACTGAGACGGATGTGTGTGGATCGTTTATGGATTTTTTGTAGCTTTTAACATCCTACACGAGCTTCCTGAGCGCATGAAAATCTCACTTTGTTTTAGCCCTGAAAAACAGTGGCGTTCGTACCTGAATGGTGCAGGGTTCTTTCACTTCCTTAAGATCGGGAGTCATTGTGTGCACTTGGGGTTTGCTCGGGAGTAGGATGCCCAGAACGAGAGACTTTGGTGGCATTCATACGGTGTAACTGAAGAACTGCGCATCCCAAAGCATTTTCCTCATGATCTACACGAAGTTGCTGGCCTTTTATAAATTTAGATCCTACTTGTATCCTAACAGCAGGCAGTCCCACTCGTGGAGTCGGTTTAGGGTTTTAGGATCTAGGGCGTTTAGGAAAGAGCAGGCTTGTATGTAAAAGGGCACTTAGGGCTAAGTCCGTTCAAAGGGTCGCTTGAGCCTTGTCCAAGGCTGAGCGCTGGTGGACTTGCGGCAGCAGATGCAGATATTACATCCTTTGCTGCTTTGGCATGGATGTTGGCATTCGGGATGTTCGGCCCTTTCAAGGGCTGCGCAGGGTGTAGGGAAGCGGAACTTTAAATGCCAAGTCTTCTCGTCCCCGCCCCCGTGCATGTGTGTTGTTGTTCTCGGCGTTCTTGCCACCAAGGTGGCCCGATGCGTCCGCCTGCCCAGCCTGCACAAACTTCTGGACGAGTTGCCAACACTTCCCTGGGTCGAGGTCCACGGCAGTGCTCGGGAGAACTTGAGCATCCGCTTTAAAGGTTTCAGTAGCTGTGGTTGTGGTTCGGAGATGCTTGGAGAAGGGTCCTTAGATACTGTGCAAGCAGCTTCCATGTTCGAAGTTCTTCGGGCGAGATTCAGACTTTCCGAGCGGTTTAGGGTTTTTTAGGGTTTTGGGGTTCGGTTGGATCGTTTGTGGAGGGCTCCACTCTACACTCGCCATGCTTAGCTTGACCATTTAGCTGTCAGGTCAAGGCACGAAGCACACCCGCCCCAGTCCATTGGGTTTTTTGCCAGGGAGGGACCTCGAAATGAGGGATCCTGGCCCACAACCACAAGAAGGGACCCCACTCTAGAGTCAGAGTGGGAAGAACTTGTTGCAAACCCTTAACCCCCAAGCCCTGAACCCTAAAGACCAGGCCAATTCCCTGTTATCTGTTCTATTGCTTAGATACCTATCGGGCTCCTGCGAGTGTGGCGCATCGGGTCTAAGTCATTTCAGCGGAGACCGAACTATGTGGGGCCTTGCTGCCGAGTGCGAGTGTGAGAGTCGAAACCCTAGAGCCCTCGAGCCCTGAAGCTAGCAGCTGGCTACGAGGTCCAGAGACCTCTGGAGCAGGTATACGAGGTGACCCGGGGAAAAAGGTTTTGGGTGCACGGGGTTCCGGGATTAGGCTGTTTTGGGGTTAGATTTGGGGTTTACGAGCATTTTGGATTTCGATGACGGTGCCAGCCCAGAGAAAAGGGTGTAATATAAGGGCCTTAATAAATACCTGCACTGTTCCTCACTACAATTGTAGTATAATACACCCCAAAACCCTGTTCCGATAATTAAGGCCCCTGGCACTCTCCGGCATGGTGCATCTCATTGAATAGTTGAGTCTCGCGCCGGGCACATCACAGAACCGCAGACTCAAAAGCGTAAAGCAGGGCCTCAAACAAGGGGGGTTTCTGTCGAGAATGAAAGAAAAAGCCCTGGAGTGCCCTACAACCTGTTTCCACCATCTTCCCCGATCCAGCCTGAGAATTCGCGCCCGGCTCTGCGGCAATTAACAAAGACATGGCGGAAGACTCCTTATTGGAGACTCTTGCAAGCTTCCCTTAGAACGGGTCGGATTTCAGACAAGCTTGTGGACGCGCTCCTTTTCCCTCCTCTTCCAAACTGGGGCGGCCTGTTGGATGAACTGTGTCCCCTGCTGCCTCATCGGAGGCGTTGCTGGGCCAGCGCGAGGACGTCGATGAAACTGCGACCGTTTTGCACCTGTGCCTCAGGACCGACGCTGCATCACAAGCCTCCAATTAGAATCCGGAGGCTGCTTGTGAGAGGGGCTGTGCGTTTGAGATCGTACGTGCAAGAGCACAGCGGCACACTTGTGCATTGCCTCGGGAGAAGGAGTTCAAACCCATATTACATGAGAGAGGTCGTGCCACTGCCACACTGCAGGAGAGCCCTTCTGCAGCAAGAGCAGCAACAGCCAAAGCTGCGAACTCAGAAGGATGTCATCCCGAAACAATCTTATTTCCTATCCTGCAAATGCGCAGAAGTCTACATGCGAATCCCTGAATCTCAGTCTACCCTGCTGGCACTCGGTAGTCCCTCTCCGGACTGTCAGTCGCAGCACGCGGCTCCTCACAAACCAGCTTGCCCAAGCTGAACCGCAAAGATTGGATCCTAAGCCCTAAACCCTAAGCCTGGTTGCGAGCGAGTGTGAGAGTCGGAAACCTGGTTCGACTAGGGTTTTTTGGGTTTTGGTTGAGGGTTTAGGGTTCGAGGGCTGCTTTTTCTTGCTGCTGATCCTTCAAAGGCCAGGATTTTTCTTGCGAGGCTGCATGGGGTGTCACCAAGGTGGGCCTTGGTTTGAGTCATCTTGAATCCTTAAACCCTAAACCCCAAACCGAAACCCTAAATCCTATCAGAACCCGAAGAAAGCCTGTCTTCTGAGGTCCATGAAGCAACTGAAGCCTGGCTCTCAGGATCCTCTTCGAACTAGAAGCTTTAGCAAGGTTTCAATAGCCGGTTGGGTTTCGTTTAGAGCTTGGGTTTGGGACTCTTAAGGTTTAGCTCTAGGAAGCTTAGGGTTTTTAGGGCTTAGGGTTTAGGTTGCCCTATGTGCTCTTTGCCCGTTAGATCTTGCAAACCTTCCAAGGCGTCAACCCTGCGAGGCAGGCTTATCATCGGCAGTATATTGCACAAGTTTCAACGATTTCAGGGCTTATGGGCCGGGTTTCGATGTGCGTGCATCTAATTACTTCCTCACATAAATCGCTTGTTAGAAGGGCTATAGCAGGTCGGTGTCTACTTAGGAGCCTTCAACAGCAAGCCTTGTGTGTTCGAACCCTCCCCCAAACGCAAGCCAATGGAAATCCTGAACCCCCCAACCTGAAGAAGTCTGAGCTCAAAACAACAGGTCAAAAAAAGTTGGCCTTAGTGTTTAGGGTTACAGGTTGTGGGCCCTCAGGGGGCCAACCAAGCGTACTAAGGCCCGCCACCAGAAACAAAGGCGAAAGAATCAACCAAGTCTGACGCCTTCCAGTCACCCCAAACCCTGAGTCAGGGGAAAAACACGGAGTTTAGCAGTTTAGGGTTTAGGCAACAAAATCCAAGAGTACAAACACAGACATGCCCACAGAACCAAGTCTGAGGCCCTCCAGTCTGGACCTTCGAAACATCTCGGCAGAGCTCGCCCGAGATCTTCGTGACGGCCGGGGCTGCAGGAGCCGGGCCCTGGTCTTTCGTTTGAGGGGTTAAGGGTTTAAGGTTTAGGGTGTAGGGTTCAAGGTTTAGGGTTTAGGGTTTTGAGGGTGTTTTTAAGATTTAGAAAAGTCCTCTTGAGGTCCTGTTGCCTTTGTTTCGGGCTTTGCGGTTTTGGATTGCGGGATTTGAGGTTGTGGGGTTCGGGGTTGACTGCACGGTTCAAGGGTTTGGAGGGTTTTAGGTTTAGAACATGGGCCGTCGGCTCCATGGGTTCGCTTGTCGGATTTACGGTTGCGACCCGGTGTTTTGTTTGCCTGAGCGTGGCGAATGGAAACCCCGCAGGCCCGCCGCACTTCGGAGAAGAACAACCTCCACCATGAATAGAATATATTGGTAGATTAATACAATATGTAATATTTCATATTTAGTCAGCAATATTTGGTGTTTAACTTGATTCGGGTTTCGGACTAAGGGTGTGAGCCGCTGCGGACTTCGGGCCTGCGGCTCGTGGGACTTCGGACGGACGTCGGTTTTGGGATTTGGGTTGTAAAGGCTTTTCGGTTTCGAGCCTGGGATTTAGGATTCAGGGTTTTACGGGGTTTTGGATGTCGTTGAATGCAAGATTCAAAGAACGGTGCCCAATCGATCATGGAACTGCGCCTTCGTCGATTTGCACTTAGACAAAGTCAATGTTCCTCTTCCGCGGGGTTTGCAGCATGCCCAGACCAAAACTGCTGTAACCCTAAGCCATCAACGGAAGGGCGGGGGCGACAGGACTTGGGCGGAGCTATCCGAGCAGGCACCTGTGTTGGGCACGGATGTGGGGCTAAGAATATTCTGAAGCATTGTTCTCATAGGGTTGCGGAGCATACACAACTTATGCAATCCGGTCCCTTATTACTTTCACCCAGAAGCCCCATGTGCTTGCCTCGCGTGATGTAGACAAGCTCCTTTAGAGTTTCGTAACACGTCGGCAATTCAGTGAAAGCTCTTCGGCTATGTTGACTTCCAGGTAGTTGAATGCCGAATTCACCCGACTCCAATACCCCCTAACGCATCAGTAGTGAGTGTCCCTTTTTTAAAGGTCCCTACTATTATAGCAGAGTCCCTACTGTGATCAGTAGAGCCCCCTATTGAAGTCCCTACTATCCTTCAGAGTAGAGTTTAATCGAAGGGCGTTAGAGTCTTTGGAAGACGTCGGGGTTGACGGTGACATTGATTTTCTAGTACATCGGAGCTTTTGGGGTTTAGGGTGTTAGAGTGTAGGCTTTTGGGGTGGGCATCCTCTTCACTCAGCTCGGATAGCGTAGTATGCAAGGGGTCTGTTTTTCTTCAGAATTCTTCGATTCGGCACCATGAAAGTCTCTGCATCTGCGAAATTTCAGCATACACAAGTTGCCCACTCCTGCAACCGAGTCTTTCATGGTTCACTCTGACTTTCCCTTTGGCGTGATCATACGTTAATTTCCGGGTTTAGGGTATCACAAGCATACTGCAACCATTTGCGTGCACGTCTCTTTTCCCTTCCTTCACATTCATATACAGGCACATGTTGTATCATAGGGCAGGACATGCTCGCCTGCGTGCACGGCCCGAACTCTAAAAAACCACACCGCCACGCATGGCAGATATTCCGCTTCGCCGATCCTAGTGGGACCCCAAACACACAAACTTCAGTGCTTGGGCAAACCGAAAGTAACTAAGCCCTCACCCGAATAATTAAGCCATAAACCCTAAACCCTCATAAACCCTAAACCCTATTCTACCCAGAATCTAAGCTTCAAGCCCTCGTCCCCGAAACACCAAAATTTATAATTTCGCAGGGGCCCCAGAAACCCTAAACCCTGACCAGATAAACTTGAGGACCTCGGAATCTGGCCTTCTAGTGCGGCCTTTGACCTTTTGTGCTTCTAACCTATTACGATGACTAGCATGAATGTAAATTCTAGTTGACCCGTATTCGGTTTAGGCGTACTTTACCTACTGCATGTACACTCTGCTGTGTGTATGTGTGCATGTGTACAGATAGACAGAGACAGACAAGCTGACAGACAGACAGATAGATAGATAGATAGATAAATAAATAGCCTAGTAGGTAGGTGTGTAGATTAGTTCGCTAGATCGAGAGATGGATAGATAGGTACATAATTTCATCTGCATATGTATATATATATATGTACACAATTTATTTACTTAGATTTGTTAGTTTATACATATTCGTTTCTTGCACATACAGTCTGAACCCAACCACCGAAGGGCTGAATGGATGAGGCCTCCCATCGCTTCCTCCCGCCCGAGCAACGGCCGCGACAGCGAACGGACACCGCCGACTCCGTACAGGCCCCTTTTAGGGTTTAGGGTTTAGGCTTTTGGGGGTTTAGGGTTTAGGGTTCGTCGATGGTTTTGGATAGGGGCGCGACTTAGTTCAGGGTTGATATGAAGGTTCAAGGTTTAGTTCAGGGATGATGTGCAGGTTCAAGGTTTACCAGTGCTTGGCCGAGTTTTGAAAAGGGTCGCAGAAGCGTGTTTTATCATGGAGTCCGGCGTGTTCTTTATTTTCAGGCTTGGAGTTTATCGACAAGTGATACTTCGGCAGTTGGGGTTTCTGGCCGGTACAGCTCATGCTGCACAAGATGGTACAATATGGCAAGAGAGATCAGACCATGCAACGATAGTGATCGAATCCATTCTGGAGTAGCTGGATGCTTCAGAGGTTCTGGAGCCTCTGCCAGCAGTATAAGTTTAGTTTCAGACTTGACAAAGGTTTCGCAAGTCTTCACAGTTAACAGATACTGATGTACAAACCTGGAGGGATGAGCCCGGGCTTGCTGGGAGCTCAGCTCCCTGCGTAAGGGCTTCCATCTTAGGGTCGATCATTACCCGGGGCTACTGAGACTTAAGAGTTTGCGTTAAGGCCAAGGGCCCACACCAGGCAGGTCTCGAGGGAGAGCACGAGGGCCAGGAAGATTAGAGAAGCCGAAACCCATCTTCATGACCGTTGGCAGGGGAATGTTGATTCGATGGCTTCCAAGAGTAGTCCGACTAATTCTACTAATGCTGAGAAGTATCGATGCCTCACATTATTTTGACCCTAGACCTTAAACTTAAACCCTTATCACGCGGATGCCCAAGGTCAGTGACGACGAGGCGCCCGCATCGGAGGAGTCGACGGGAGAATCCTCCGGTCTACGTTTTCCCACGCCTCGGTTCAGGGTTTAGGGGGCTTCCCCCAAGCCGACATCATTCTACAACCCCAGTCTCAAAAGCATACTCCAGCAGCCTCAGAGGCCCAGCGAGAGCCCCCGTGCCGCAACAGCCTGGAGACTCTAAAAGTCGGTACAACAGCGTAACCTGAGCCCCAAGGCCCTGAATCGGCCGCAACCTCCAAAGAACTAAGCCTCGGACCCCTAAACTTAACCAGATCTGTGCACTGACCCAGATCCCGAAGCGAGGACTTACTGTTGGTTGACCTCTTCACACAGAACAGCCCTCGGCTGGAGTGCTCCAGCGTGAAACTCCGTCAGCCCTGAACTTAGGGAACTCTTAGGGCCCTAAACCCAGAAATCCTAAACCCCAAATTTAAAACCCCCAGAAAAAAAAATTCAAAACCACAGAAATCTTAAATCCAAAAAGCCCAGAAATCCAGGATGACCAGGAGACCGAAGCCTTGGCGCGGCAAGAGGGCCTGTCGGACAGGAGGAGCGCGGCTTGGCCAAAGGCTTCCTGATATGATAGAATGTAATGCTATAATGTATTATAGTATGATATATAGTATAGTAGAAGTAGTGTAGTGTGATATGATATAATACAGTGTAGCATAAGATGTAATGCAATACAGCCCAGTAAGTTTGGTTGCGTCCTGTGGGGATGGAAGCTGGTGGGATGAGGGCGGAAGGGTGGTTTCCGAACTTACTCAGACCTCCGCTTCTCCAGTAACACCTGCAGCATTGTCGCAAAGGGTCTGCACCCCAGCTTTGTGGATCTGAGGATGCATCGTTCTCCAGCTCCTCGCTTAACGAGGAACCGCTCCGGGAAGCCGGCTTTGAGGTCTTCTGGACTTTGGCGATAGGCATTTGCTGGAGGGTCGGCGCTCAAATCCCCGGGCCAGCAACCCAAAACCCCGACCCAACCTTGCGACAAAGAGGAGAAGCCCGTGAACCCAAAACCCCTAAACCCTCTGCGGCTGAAGCGATACGTGGGCTAAGTATGGCAATCTAATACCCAGAGACCCGAAGCAGCAAGAATAGAAAAGGTCGTCCTGATTCTACAGAAATCACCACATACAGTAACCAGGAACCCTAAACCCAACTCCAACTTCCCCCCGAGCTCTTGAAGCCTCATAAACCCTGTGAAAAGACGTTCAAGTCCCATCCCTTCACAGGATGCCACGGTGGGCATGAGCGAGCCTTTGACGGAGGAGCGCAAGAGCAGTTCGAGATTTAGGGTTTCGGGGTTTCTGTAGGATGGCTTCTGTTGTTTTGGTAGGTTGCGAGAGTTCGATGGTGATTTGAAGTTTGAGGATTCGAGCCCCTTGTGAAAAAGAACGTATGGCGGCAAGGCGCAAAACAGCCGAAAGCTTGGAGGTTTGGAACTTGGGGGTTAAAAGAGCCTGCAGAGCTCTTGCTCACACAATCAAACACCTCTGAACAACTGACAGCGCATCATGGACAACAGACCCTACCGCAGGTACTTGTATTCTTCGATAATGAACCCTGAAGCTTAGTTTTAGATTATTTGGCAGATGTTTCACCATACATACCTAAGGATTCATGCCTCGCTTGGTTTGTCCGAGTGTGAGCGCTAGAGCGAAACCGCCGAGGAAGATAAGAAGGGTGAAAAATAGGGGCCTGATCAATTCAACTTCAACACTTGCGAAAGCTGTTCTTCAGGATTCCTTATTGTACATATTGTAAGTATAGAATAGTCTACCCCTAAACCCTAACTAAACCCCTAAACCCTACTACACGGTGGTCCGGCGCGCAGCCGCAGTCCGCCACGTTCTGAGCGCCTTCGTGACCGTGGTCCAGACGGGGATGCAGTATCTAACGTGCGGGATGTTCCTGTTGATGCTGGCCGTCCTGTTGAAGGTGTACGCGGAAGTGGCCGTGGACGCAGTGGCGGAGCTGGACGTAACGCCCCTAGTGTGCCTGCTGGTCGTGAAGCCCGTCGTGCTGTACTTCCACGTCCTGGTCGTAACCACACTTCGGGGTGAAATGTGATGGGGTGAGTGAGTGAAGCACTGAATAGTTTTGCCTGTAGGTAGTGTGTCTTGCTTCGCTGCTGCAGAGGGTGTGAAAGCTACACATGCTGTGGTGTTACCTCTGGGGTGATGCCGAGTGTACAGTTTCAGTTTGGCTGAGTGAGAGATGTACAGTAATTTGAGTTTGGAGGGGCGACATGGCCGGTGCGCGGAGCTGTGAGGTGAGTGCACATGTCCTTTAAAAAAAAACCCTAAACCCTCAACCTAGTATAGTCTACCACAAAGCCCGATAAAACATACTCGGAACCGGAAGGTTCCAGAGGTTAGGGTAGACTTTTTGGCTCCGGATCTGCAAGGAGGACCCTGGGTTTAGGGTTTAGGGTCCCTAAACCCTAGAGTCAAAGAAAGTCTGGCTCTTCGGCTCCTAAGAATCCCTCCAACAGCTTTAGTGGTTGGGGTTTAGGGTGTAGGTTTGAGGATGCAGGGGTTTCAGGTTTAGGGCATGTTGAGGGTTCAAGGGTTCGGAAAAGCAACCCCGAGCTCTAACCCCCTTGCTTCTCCCCCCAAAAACCCAAAAGCAGTTGGACCAGGAACCTGCTCTTCTGAACCGGAACCCCTAAACCTCCAACCGAAACAACCTAAAACCCTTGATCCTGGCCCCCCTCCCCCCGAAACCCTAAACCCCTTAAAGCCCAGAAATCCTGAACCCTTAAAGCCCCAAAAACCCTGACTCACCAGGAGGGATATCAAGCCGTGGCTTCCCTTCGGAGTGGCCCTGCCATGGCAGCTCATGGGATGCAAAAAGGTACTGGTTCAGGGTTCTAGGTTTTAGAGTCGCAGCAGGCCAGTTGCAAAAGGGCTTAGGGTTTAAAGCTCAAGGGTTAGGTTCGAGGCTTTAGGGGTCTAGAGTCTAGAGGATAGGATTACTGGGTTTCCAGAAATTGGGCTGCGTTGTGTTGGATTTAGGGGCTAGGACCAAGGATTCAGGTGCTTCGGGGTTGGGGATTTTTCGAGTTTACGGCCTTTGGGGTGAGGATTGGGATTCTGCGCTTAGGGGCCGAGGGTTTCAAAGGGCTGTTGTAAGTGTGTCGGGCAGGGGTTTGTTTTTGGGGTAACTCGAACCAGGCATACATTACCATATGTATACACCCGGCTTAAGGAATGCTACACCCAACTGGCTAGTTCGGGTTGTACAGCCTGATCTCTACACCAGATCTTGGACAAAGTGCTTAGGATTTCAGTTTGGAAAGGGCATCCTTGTTGGATCATTGTTCGGCGACGTGATTGCAAGTGTTTTGTAAGCAGTCGAGCTGCAGGCTTTCGTTCGCCGCGTGCTGATGGAAGAGGGCGGTGAGGTCATCAGCTCGGCAGGCGCACGAAACGGTTTAGGGTTTAGGGAGATAGTTTTGTGGCAGCCACGCAAAACCAGTGGACCAGGTTGGAAGTGTAAGCGAGTCTCAGGGAGCAAGCCTCAAACGGAATTCAAACGGAGTTGCAGAGGCAGACTTTGCAGGGCGCCTTTTGACTTCAGGGTCCGAGGGTACCCCCCACCACTTATGGAACAGCAAGATGTGTTCGAAGGCCCCTTGCAAGCGTCGAGCCACTCGGAAGCTCTCCCGTCCAAACCCTTGTCTGGTGGCGTTGCACCTGGCTGTGGACGCACTTGCATGCTCCCTGTGTCCAGCCCTGGACATCGAGCCTGACCCGAGGGTGTTCCTGAGTTCTAAGCCTGCCGATCATCCTGCTACTGGAGGATAGCTTCTTGTAGCTGGCTAATAGGCCAGTTCTAACATCGTACTCGCAGCTCTGCGTTGGGGTTGCTAAACATCGGGCGCTGGAGAATTGGGTTTGACTCGAGCGTAGTCAAACACAGCACCCTAAACCCATGAAAGCCGTGTGTTTCACTTAGGCTCCCCGCCAGGTGGATGGCCTCTGTGGTTATCTCATACAAACATGTCCGCCTCCTTTATCTTTCGCCTTGGCGGGAATCATCAGACTCGTGAAGAGCTTCGCCTATCCCATTCTCTGTTAACCGTTGAGGTTTCTTATTGCAATGAGGATAGTCGAAGGTTGATCTTTGGGAGATGGCTCTGGGACTCTGGGAGAAGAGGACCAGAGGCCACATGGACCAACCTCGCCTGCGTTGCCCGAGTCGCGAGAGTCTAGAGACTAAACCCTATAAAACCCTAAACCCACAATAAAACCCGTAGTGTGTAGCGTTTCGACAAGTGCCCTGCGAGGCCTCCTGGACTTTGCGCAAGGCTTCAGTGGAGAGCTAGGCGCGGCAAGAATGACTTGCTGTCATACTCAGAACATTCGATGTTTAAGATTGTCATTTGTGCACAGCTTCAAAGCTTCCGGGCATGTTCCTGTGCCATTGAAATCTCGCTGAAGCGGTGCCTTGCACTCAGTAGTCACGATGCTCCAGAGTCCTCATCACTGGGCCTGATGCCCCTAACACATCCTTAATGCGGAAGATTGGCCGTGTTAACCTTCTGATAACTTGTTCACCCTAACATGAGGCCAGCCACAGAGCTTCGTGGCCCTGCAAGAGGCGTTGCTGCGAAGCCCAAATTGGGCTCGATTCCAGTGCCTGGGCCGGCATCCTTACTCCGGCAGGGGTCAGCAGTACAACTACTCTGTGCTTAGGGCCCGGGACTTTGGACGTATTCGGTTTGCTCTCTTTGGGTTCTTTTTGCTGGAGCTTCCCAGATGCCTTTTAAAGGACAGAAGCTGCCTTTTGCCGAAGTTGGGCTCTATGACACCTATGAAGGGCAGGTGGGTTTTGAGAACCCTCAACCCTAAACAAAGCTTGACCCTGCCTCGCCTGAGGACGGTGAACCAGGGGAAGCTCTTCGTGGACCGCTGGTTTGATGGAGCATCCAAAGTCTTCTCCGTGAGGCACAACATCGCGTCTCGCGGTTTAAGGACTCAAGGCTTACTAACACGGCTTTAACCTTCAACCCTAAGTCTAAACCCTAAACCCTAAGCCCATCTGCCGAGGAGGAAGGACATTAAGTGCCCAGGTTCGATAGAAGGCAGTGTGACGATGAGCAATGCGACCTTCGAGTCGAAAGGGAAGAGAGTCCCACGATTTGGTATGTAGGGTTTTGGGATTTAGGATTTAGGGTTTAGGGTTTAGGGACTGGAGACCTGAAACAAGAACGTTTCAGAACAACATGTTTCCCTGAATCACACGAGGGAAAGTCGTCACCACCTCATCGCGGCGGCGACGGACAGCAGCAGTTCCTACGCAGCCTTCGAGTGCTGCTTGGCGACTTGTGGCTAGCAGTATAGATTGTGCAAGTTTCGCAATATCAATATGTATATATATGTACATATACACATACACAAATACATATGCATACGTGTATGTGTATATATATATATGTATGTATGTATGCATTTCTGGGTTTTTTATATAGTAGTAGATCGTACACTGCATGTGACGTCTAACGCGTGAAAGGTTTCAGGTGTTCCTTTGGAGCGTCCGCAATTGGAGGGAACCAGGGATCTCGGTGGTGGGATATGGTTCGGGAAAGCAAGGGGATTTAGGGTTTAGGGTGACGGTCTTGTATTTGTTGTTATTGTCGTCATTCTCTCTAGTGGTCGTGATGCTGCTGCCCCTGCCCCTGCTGGTGACAGTGATGGTGCTGGTCGTGGTGGTGTGCTCCCTTGTGCCTGAGCAGTAGCTTGGTCGTCGTCTTCTGCAGAGGGCTTGGGAGCTTAAGTGTCAGGGACGCCTACGCATCTTGAACTTGCATATGGCTGCTCGAAGCTCATTCCAGCCGGTAAAGTGTTGAGGTTTGGGCTGTAGGGGTGTAGGCCACTCACTCGTGTTTGAAGCCTGTCGCAGTCCATTCGAGGGGCTTGGGCCGGTGCCGCAGTATTCGGGTTGTCGAGGTGGGAGCCAGGAAAGTAGGAAAGTACAGTGCATGTCTCCTAGCTCCAAGTTCCAATTGCAAAAAGGGGGGGTCTAGGCGACCTGGAACCCAGCAGCTTGTTGATCTTTTTGCGATGCTGCATGGTCTCGAAAGCCATTTTTCAGGCTCGAGACGGACAAAGGGCGATGGGGTGTACCGGAAGTCAAGATGCAAAGTGTCTGCAGCCCTCCGCTGAAAGAAGCGGGGCTGTAGTTTATTACCATGCACCAGAGCTTCCGAAGGTTTCAGTAGTGGCGCGACCTCCAAATCGCGACAGCCATGAGCGGCATGTGAAGGAGTGCAGTCTAGGGATGTTTTTAGAGACTTGCCCTGGGCATAAACCCTCCTAAACCTTAGCTGACCAGCCCTCCTCAAATAAGTCTTTCCAAAGCGCCCGTGAAGCCAAATGTTCGACTTACTCTGCAACCCGAGACATACTAGTTTTGGGGGGTTTAGCTTCCAGACAGAGACCTAGATACTCCTGTGCAGGAACTCAACAAGTACCTTGCCATCGTGGCCGAATATCCTGAGCACTTCCAGCAACATGTGGAGACGCGCCGCGACAACTTCTAATGGTGCGAAGGGACGGACCCCATGGACCAGAAGACCTGTTGCACTGGAGCATGCCGGACGTTTCCGATAAATCTGACCGGCGATCTCTTATCAGGAATGCTCTCCCGAGAAGGGATAGCGGAATCACTGGGATTGTTTGAACCTCAAGCCTTGCGACCTTAAACTCTGAACCCTCGGCGCTACATCATCAGCTCTATGCACTTTACAACCCTACCTCCCAAAAAAAAACCCTAAACCCCAATACCGCCGACACCCACCGTTTTTGTTGAAGAAACTCGGAAGTTGCCGTCGCTCCGTGGAGTGGACTGCAACCCGAGCCTCTTCCGCCTGAAAAGAGGCGGAGAATGCTGGGGCGTAGCTCAGAGTTGTGGAAGAGGTACCATAAGACCCTTAAAACCCAAAACCTAAGGGTTGCGACTCTGACTGCGGCCATAGTTAAACTATAATTTCTAAAATGGCTCTGTTAGGGTTTGATATCTTGGAGGCTGCGAGGAAGCAGGTCAGGACTGCCACCACGGGTTCTGTAAGCGTGCGTAAAAAGGGCTTCAGACAGCAGCGTCTTTTCCATTAGGGTTTAAGGTTGGGGATTTGAGGGCTGAGAGCTTAGATCACGTTTAAGGGATTGGGACTCGCTTCGTGTGCCCAGGGCCTTAAGAGGTCTATCAGTTCAGCTGGCTGGCAAATTATTCCAGCTTTAGCACCTTCTGAAGCCAGAGAGAAGTTATGCCCCAGCAGCTTTAAAAGCTCACCGTTTAGCTCAGCTCCTTGTTGGAAGGTGAGGGAAGAGCGTCGCGGGCATGAGCGGGTTCCAAGGAAACCTCGGCCCAGATGACTTCTCATCTCCAAGTGTGTCTCAAAATGACAGGGCACCCTGCTTTTTGCAAAGGCGGATCCCCAGATCATCGATGTACCCTACATGTCCTTGCGTTTTGAGACGGACTGTGTATCAACTGGATGTGCTGTGTTCCTGTTCCTCGTGTTTAAGTTTGAAAAGTATTTGGGCAATTGGTGCTGATGCAGCAGATGCCCGAGAGTCACCTGCAACGAGTGGCCATGAGTGTTTAGCGTGATCTGTTGCACCTGATGCTGCAGATCTTATTGGTGGCACAAATCTCGGCAGCCACTACGATGCTTGAGCCAGATTCCGACTTGTTCTGTTCGTCTGGCCAAGGCGTCCACATGAGACATTTGCGAGGGTCGTTGTCCCAGTGCTCACAAAGGAAGTGAAAACCAAGCCCGAAACCCGAACTAAACCCTTAAAACTCTGAACCTTACTTCTTTAGACCCACACAACCCGCACTCCTTTCTGAGAACTTCGAGAGTGGACTGCAACCTGAGCCTCTTTCGCCTGAAAAAGGGCGAGAACCGGGGAGACCCCGAGTCAGCTCTTCAAGGGCCTTGCTAAGGGTCTAAGGGTTTAGGGTTAGGGTTTAGGGTTTAGGGTTTAGGGTAAGGGTTACGAAATGCTTACGAGTACCCTCAACCCTGAGCCCTCGGCTGCTATGGCTATAACTACAACCTTTGTTAGTATATGAGGTCCTCGAGGCTGCGAGGCAGCTCAATCAGTGGTGCCGAAAAGTGTTTTACAAGGCCTACATAGGGTTTAGGGCCTTGGGTTTAGGGTTTAGGGTGGGGTTTTCTTTGGGGTCAATCAAGGTTTGGGACCTGGGGTTTGAGGGTTGAAGGCTGATTTCTGAGAGGGTCTTTAGGGACTAAGGCTTGTTTGGTTGTGCCTTCGGGCCTTAAGCGGTCTCGGGAGCGTGCTACAGCTAGCCTGTAGCACTCCTAGCTTGACAGGGAAGTTGTGCCCAGAAGACTCAAGGATCGGTCTCCATTCAGCTTAGCTCCTTGTTGGAATTTTTACGGTTTGATGGAGCGTCGCGGGCATGAGTGGGTTTCAGCGAAGCCTCTGCCCGGATGACTTCTCATCTCCGGGTGTGTCTCAAAATGACGGGGTACCCTGTTTTTGCAAGGCGGATCTCAGGGTTGATGTACCTAACATGCCCCTTGGTTTTTGAGACATCCCGGAGGATTGTTTATCAACTGGATGCGCTGCATCCCCTTTGTTTGAAACTGTTTGGGCATTCGGTGCTGATGCAGCAGATGCCCAAGAGTCAGCTCCATGAGTGTATAATGTGATCTGTTGCACCTGATGTGGCACAAATCTCGACAGCCGCTACGATGCCTGAGCCAGATTCCGACTTGTTCTGTTCGTCTGGCCGGGGGCTCCAGATGAGACATTTGCGAGCGTCGTTGTCACAGTGCTCACAAAAGACGAGATCGCAGGGGCAGATGAAGCAGCTGTTGGCTTCGGGGTGCGAATAAGATCTTGTCGCCACGGTGCTTCCGTCTTCAGTTGCATAGAGCCGCACGCGGTGAAGTTCACGGTGAATGTGTTCTGTGACGGTGACAGTTCGCGATGTCCTTGACACTCCATATCGTGCAATCCGTGCAAGTCCTGCAGAAGTGGATGTGCAGACTGCCTCGCCAGGTTTCCGTTGATCGTGGATTTGCCTTCGACTCTAGGAAGTCCAAACGAAAACTGTCCATCAGTCTAGAACGAGCCACTGGTATCCTGGTCCTGAGTTCTAGACGCTAGCACCTTTGTGGTAGGAAGTGGTGGCAACCTCCGAAGCCCAGCGAAGGTTGGGACATCGACGTGCAGCTGTCGGGAGCGCATATCAATTTCGTGCGGGGACCCTGGCTTCCCTAGGGAAGACAAGAGGTTCAGGCGGTTTTAGAGCTTTATTTTGAGAGTTTCAGGTTCAAAATTTCTAGTTGTTCAAGGTTTGGGGCTCAGGCCTCGACTCGAAGAGCCAGGTTTCCGAAGCCTTGCCCTAGTCGCCCTGGTGCCTTTTGCCTGATCTTAATCGACGGGGGGTCGAATCGGAGCTCCCGTCGCAGACCTTGTTTCCGTTTTCGCATTGAGGAGCCTTGGAGAGCAGGGAAGGAATTTATGTTGCACTCCGCGCTTCAGGTCTCCTGTGCGTCAGCCCCTGCGCCCTGAATTAAGATCTCGCTTCAATAGCATTGCCGCACATTTCGAGTACAGAAGGGCAAACCTCTCGTCTTGAGCAAACTTTCCATAAAATTCCCTAGGTTCCAAGTGCGGTCCCACGTGCTTGGTACCGGCGGAGACGTGAGGGACACTCTTTGCGATGAGGAGCGGGCTTGTTCATGGAAAAGTCGTCATGGAGTAGTCCTTTGAAGTCTCTCTCACAGCTTGTCATAATAATAATTGTAATATTAATAATAAAAACAATAACAATAATAATGACAATAATCATAATAATAATAATAGTAGTAATACTAAGTCTTGTGAACTGCGAAAGTCGCCATGGGCACTCGTGCACTGACAATCTTTAGGGTTTAGGGTTTGGCAGAGTCTGGGTTCAAAAAAAAGGGTTTAGGGTTTAAGGTTTTAGGGTTTAGGAACTATGACGCCAACCCTCATTGTGTTTACCCCAAGTGCTTTAGACTCCTCTGCGGGAAACGGCCTCAAGTTTGTACCTTGAGTCTCGTTCTCGCCAGTATGATCCGGCTTTCTATGCAGATTCTCAGTGCGGGAATGATCACACTTTTCAGAGGCACCTCCATATCCGTTCCGGTGGCATTATACCTCGTGCGGTTTAAGGTTATTAGTGCCGAGTTCCTCATGGCCCGCATCGACTTGCGAACTGCATCTATCTTCGGCATGAACTTATGGAAGACGGCGGTCTGGGTCAGGAATCCTTACCCTCGACCCTGAGCCCAACCCCCATGGGTCAGAGACAGGAACCTTATCCGCGAGAGCCCTCTTGAAAGGAGCAGTTCGCTTTGACCGTGGACCACGTCCAGCTCCCATGCTGATGATTTCTTTAAACGAAAACACCTGGAGTTGGTGGGTTTTCCTGAAAGAAATAGAGGGACCTCTTTGCAGGGGTCTTGAGAATAAGCATGTATGAGAAGCCTTCTGAGCAGACCGGTTTGGGTGAACCGCGGTTTGTGTAGGTGGGGAGCTGCAGGAACTTGTCTCACTGGGTCGACGGCGCTTGATTGAAGATGATGCAAGGCAAGTTTGCTTTTTGGAATCTGTTAGAAGCCGCATCCACTTCTACCATCAGCTTAAACATCATCCATTTGTGCAGGTGTTACACCTGCTACTGCTGTTTTTGTTGTGTACGCATATTTCTCAGCCGCCGGAAGCCGCAAGAACTTATCCGGTGAGACCATAAACAGGGGTGCTGCTTGCTTGCTTGCTTCCGCCGCTACTACATGGGGTCTACGTACCTGGGTGGAGACATTGTGGGATAGCCGGGATAGCTGCTGATACAAACTGTAGTACGCGATAAGGGGCTTACGAAACACTTGTGGTCATTCAAAATGACGCTAGTGTTGGGCACGACCTTTCAAAAACGACATGTCTGAGCAAGGAAGCCTAAACTCTAAACGATCTGCCGGTCGTGTATCTGATTCTGACATGTCAACCTGAAGCTCCTGCATGACTGGAGTCAAAACCTTCAACCCTCCAGCCGGAGAGCCGAACCCGAATCCACTGGAGCAAGGCTGCTGAAGCGAAGTGCCCAGCGGAAGGTGAAGTTCTTGGTGCATCACTTCCAGAGACTTAGCTTGCACGACAGCTTTAGGGTTTTAGGGCCTACTCGTCACGAGTATTTGCACGCTTGCTGCACAAGAGAAAGCCGTGGACAGATGTCGTGCTGTTTGCTATGCTGTCTTGGCGACTTCTGTTGACGTCTTCTCTTTAATTTGGCTGTTCAGGATGCCCGGGTGATTGTGTCACGAGCGCGAACGGGAGAGCGGCAACCATGCTAAACCGCAAAACCGAGCCAGCCGGTCCCGATCCGACCTGAGCAGCCTCACCTGGCGAGTCCGAGCGTGAGAGNNNNTCGACAACATGCGGGAGGCAGACAAGCTTCGCCCCATCATCGTGTGCCCAGAGGACCCAAGCGCAACCAAGCATCGCTGCTTCTGTAAAGTCGGGGAAAGCTCTACAAAAGATTGAGCAAAGTCTGCGTGCGAAGATGAGTGGACGGGCGCGTAGTTGCAACAACCTTACTCTCGATGTTGGAAACACCAAAGCCTCAAGTCTTAATCATCGGACCCCAAACCGTTTAGTCTCCGGAAAGTAGCAGCCGTTGCGGTTCAGTGGCCAAGAGTTTAAGGTTTTAAGGTCTCAGGGTGTTTGGGGTAAAAGGGTTGAGGGGCCCATGCTGACAACCTGTCTGTCTTCAGAAGAAATCTTGTCGCTGTGGTCAATTTAGTTCATGCGTGATGAGCTCTGCGGATTTACTTGCAAGCCCGAACTCTAAAAACCCTAATCTCAAAACACTCAACCTTGGATTAAGCCCGAAACCCTAAACCCTTAAGGCCTAGACACTGACCCTGAACCCTAAATTGGCCAAAAACCCTAAGTTTACTACCCTAGACCGGAGCCCTATGAAGCCTCGAAGCCTGCTACTAAAGCTAAGACCTGAAATTAACCTAAGCCATGAAAACCAGCGAAGCCTACAGCTACCGCAGACCGCAGGATAGCGGCTACCACAGCGATCGCCGAGAGCGGCTCCACAAGCACAAAGGCCGTAAAGGAAGCACGGAGCCTCGGCGACGTGGGCAACATTCCATCTCCAGGGTACTAATCTGAGGGCTTCCTTGTTTTTGGACATCCAAAGACCCTAGTCTATCTAGTACGGCCCGTATTTGATTGGATCTTAGATTTCATGGTTTTTTCGGAGTTAGAGTGTTCGCGGCTTCGGGGGGTGTTGCTGATTGTAGGGTCTTGGTCTGGAATGCTTGGAGGGGGGGGGGGGATTCAGGACTGTTGAGGGTTTCGGGGTTTGCTTGACTATGCCCTCAGTCCTGGCGTCATTTTTAGTTCCTGTCACAGGTGCGCACGGGTCCTGAGAAATGAAAGCTTACAGAACCATGGCAGTTGACGACTTGCGCGACATAGCAGCTGTGCTTGCTTGGCACATGCCGAAGGATTCGGAGACGATTCCCTTCGTGTACTTCTGCAGCTTGGCTAGTGAGTTGGTCCTTTCTGTTCAGGCTTCGAGCTCACCATAGCCATAGTATATTTTGTTATGTTATGTCATGTCATGTTACGTTATGTTATATGATGTTAGATTATATCACATTATTATGTTATATTATATTGCACTATACTAGTTACTAGAATGTCTCATATTATCTCTTATACGCTGTATACAACTATTCCCATGTGAAGCCTTCACAGGCATGGAGAAGTTGCCAAGCGGAATTCTCCATTTCAAGGAGCGCAGCTCGTCAAGTCCGCCTTATTGTCAAACAGGTGTAGAGGTGATCAGAATCGCAACGAACTTGCGGTTAGGGCAGCTGCCGAGGTCTTTCGACTAAGAATGAAAACTCCGGGAGGCAAAACTCCGGGAGGCCGGGAGGCATCCATCAAGACAAATGCAATGAAGGCTGCCTAACGCAGCGTAACCTTACGGGCTAAATCCTGGACCAATCCCACAAGGGGCCCCGAGCCCCGTCTGCGTCCTCTCTCAGACCAGCCGGAGGAGCTCACCCTGCTGCTCCAGCCGGTGATCGTTCGGCTGGACCTGGTGTGGCCCGGTGAGTCATTCTGGTGTGCATCTGGTGCTATGAACAAACGAACGCAAGAGCTGAGAGTTTGGGACGTGGTCTTTCCGATCGTGCTGCAAGAATTTGCCAAAGCTTGCTTCAATTTCTCGTCCCGAACACTGCTGGTTACGGATTGCTCAGGTTCAAACGCAGGCAGTTTCGCAAGACTTGATGTCGGAAGATGCCAACACCGAGATGCAAAGACACACGTTGTTTTGCAGCAACCGCCTGCCGGTGCGCACAGGTGTCTGCCAAAAGCTTTAAATTGATTCCGTTCCTGAAGCAGCCCAGCCAGAAAGAACTCTTGTGCACCTGAAGCCCTTTGCTGCATCCCGGCCTTGGCCCTGTCTCAGGTTCTGGATTCAGGCCATCAACACTAAACCTCACCTGAAACGCGAACATAAAACTGAGGTTCTGGGTCAAGGTGGGCCAACAGCTCTTCGAGTGGGCAACAGTGGACAGCGGGTCGGCGAATGCAGGCCGAGCCTGAAAGCGTTGTTGTTTTGCTGCTGTCGTGGAGGGTGGGCTTTGGTGGCTAAAATCATAGACCGCGCGCGGATGAAATTATGAGGACGACGACGACGGCCCGAATGTCGGGGCTTATGCTGATGGTGAAGCTGATGATGAATGATGATGATGGTGGTGATGATGATGATGGACATATACAGATGGTATAGATGATGCTAACTATGACCTTGCTCATACAGCGGTGAGGAGGAGGACGACGATAAAGACATCGACTACCTCGGTTGCAGAGTACCCTCGAAGGAGATCGAACTGTGTGGCTTCGGTGAAAAATTCGGCGGGGAAATTGACAGAGACCTCACAGGGTGATTTGCTCCGGATCTGATTTTTGGTCGGGCGCTTGCAGTGACGGAAAGTTACGTGGCGAAGAGAGTGGCGGCGAAAGCAGGTCTGCCACTGCGTTGGATCAAGCACGGGGGAAAAGAGACCCGTGAGGTTCAGAGATGTTCAGATCGATAATGAGCCCCTGAAATACCACCAAGGCTAATTCAAAGCAGTCCCAGTAAAACCCTTGGCAGTTTCTTGAAACCCTACCACACAACCTCTTCGACATCCCCTGGGACATCTTGGGGTGATAGGTTAAGAAACGTTTTTTGGCGGTCTTATGCACAACTGCATTCGAGAACCCGAAGAATGGCACTATAAACCCTAAACCACATTCAATCCCCGAAACCCGTTGCAAAAGAAAACAGTGGGTTCAATGCAGGCAGCTCTGCAGAAGACCGTGAGATCGTGGCCAAGCAGGTCTTTCTCCTTCGCGAAGGAGGAGTGGACAGCCCTGGGGTTCATTCAGGATACTAAAAAGGTTTGAGAAGGATTCTACATACGTGCTGTAAGGGCTCTACAAGAGTTCTATAAGCGTTGGGTTCTCGAAGAGTTTGAGAAGGAGTCTACAAAGGTATATGAAGGTGTTCTGTAAGGGTGTACGAGCCGTTCAAGGCCTGGGGTCGGGTCACTAGAGCTTTCAGGGTTTGGTGGTGTGTAAGGGTATGATTCAGGTTTTGGCGGCTGAGGGTCTGGGCGATTTTGGGGGGCTTTTGGGGCTTGGACGTACACAGGACACTGGCAGGGATCCGGCTTGCTGTTCAGATCCCCCTGCCGCAGGCATTGAGGTGCCGTCCAGCTCAACCACTCGCCATCCCGTCTACTTCGAGTACTTCCGCTTAGGAGCCGCCGCATGTACGCGTGTAGATCTCCCCTTCGTGTGAAGCTTGATCCCCTGACATTGGGTACTAGTGACTAGCGTTCTGCAAGAGACTGACATCGAGGCATGCAGAGAGAGGAGTGCTCCAGCCGTGGTTTGTCAGGAGCACTGATTGCTCAAGTTGAGATCTTGATGCCCATGAAGAGCAAGCTCTTGAAGAAGCGACAGGCGACGGACAGACCTGAGTTGCGCAGACTTGTGGAAAAAGTCGGTGTGCGTGGATGACATGTCCGGCGTCTCACTTTGCGGAGTGGTGTTTGGAAGAACCCCCCGTCTACGCGGGCTCTTGGAGACTGGAGCTGAGTGCCTGAGAACTATGCACATGAGGCACTGAGTTGCAAAAGAATCTACACTGCCGCCGCAAGCCGGTCAGGCCAGTTCCGGTGTTGCCTCGTCCATGTTCGAGGACCGGTACGGGAAACACCGACTTGCTAGACTCGTGGCTTCCGTGAAAACCTTGAACTTGCGCTTGGAAACCCGGCCCCATGTTCGCAAGATCGTGCAGCGCGCAAGACTGGTGATCGGCGTTCGGAAGCATCATGTGCCTCCTCAGGCCTCAGGGAAGCTCCGCCCGTTCAGAACCCGCAGCCTAGACACTTGTATGGATGTACACGCCGACGACATTAACTTGTGAATCTACTGATGATGACCTCACCTCATAGAATTCTGGACATTGCTCCGAACTGGATCATGATTCTGGGGGAGGTTACACTCAAGCAGGTTCCTGCATTTCTCCAGATTAATCCTAGGTCCTAAGTCAAGAACTTTTTGCGTCGGAGGACGAGGACGACGAGCAGGATGCGCAGATGCTTCAGTGTTCTGGCAACTACTGGGCATTGGCAGTTGTCCGCATCGGGGAAGTGCAGTGGGGCAGGATACCAGGTTTCCACAGCCCCCTTGAGCAGCAGAGCTGTGTTCTGCTGGTTGTAAGAGCGATTCCAAACAAAAGACAACTTGTGGACTGAATGCCGCAGCCCCGTTATCTTCGATCCTAAACACTAAATCCTGATCTTGGGGCACGTGTCTTGGAGTCTAGGGGCTTTTCACAAGCATGAGCCGAGCAGGGTATGTTGGGGACTATATATGGAGGCTGATTCCCGTCGCCTCAGTGGAACCATAGCCGCGATTACGGGTTTAGGGAACGATGGCAACAATACGAAGAAAGCGAAGTGTAGGCAACAACACAAGCCAATCAGACGAAATCTGGCTTTTGGACACCGCACGTCAAACATCACCTCGCGCGGCCGATCATGGCACAACAATCGGAAAGAAAAGCAGGCAAGAGCATTGGCAAACTAGGTGGTGGTTGGTGGTCGCCGCCGCGCCGTAGCAGTATCATCATGATCGTCAGAATGAGCTCCGTTGAACGAAAGCATAGAAGAAAAGTTGTAATGATCGTAACCAGGGTGCCAAGCCAGCAGAGGCTTGTAAGAGCACGCGCACATGTGCTTTAACGTGTTTGGCCAGGTCAATGTGGCTGTCCCAGATTCTGGCACGTCTGACCCACCGATCACACGGTCTGGTCAAGACTCTTTGCAGCCATTCAGGGAGTAAAGAGTTTTTCCCTAAACACCTAAATCCTACTGGGTCCGAATGGTTCAAGGCAGCTCAAAGCCTCCTCTCGCACAACCCATTCGCCTGGGCGATCGGGCAGAGCCGTTATAGTTGGATTGAGGCTGTAACTTGTTTTGAACGTTGGCTGTCAACATCTGCGCTGCTTGGTTTGGAAGCCGAGCCGGTCTGCAACATCCTTATGCAGGATGCATCCTCAGAGCGTAAGAAAGTCTCCCCTCAAAAAGCACGACCAAGGAAAGTTCTGATGGTGGCACAGAAAGGCCTTCTCTTCGTGGTCACGAGTGCCTCTCGGTCCACCAAGTCTATTGGAGCCTGAAATCTGGGGAATGCATGCAGTTCCCAAAACTTGCAGTCCTGACCCGGTTTAAGATTCTGGGTAGCGGAGCGCGGCATCTCTGACCATCACCGACATCACCGAAAGCTCCAGGATGCAGCTGGCATGGATCACACATTACAGGTAGATCGGTGTTCGTCCTCACTCATGCGGCAAGGGCAAAGTATTTCGCAAAGCACGCCTGCCATGTGTTAGAAGAAGCGGCCAACAGCACGCCTGCAAGCTTTAGTCTAAATAGGTGGGCTAGACCATAGGGCCTTAATGATTGTCAGTGATTGCATTGCAGCTAGCTACAACAAGTTGTGATGAACTCCTGCAGCACGCAGTAAGGTTGGCAGCGGCGTGCTTTCTGGAGTGGGGCACATGACGCCGCGCTTCGCTTTCCCTGAGACGCATGGAGCTGTTGAGCATGGGTTTTGGGCGTAGGGTTTTCAGTTGGGTTTAGGGCTTGGACCCTAAACCCTATACCCTAAACCCTAAACCGAACCTGAACTCCTCGCCAAGGCATGTCCGCTGAAACCCTAAACCGAACTGAAAAAGGGTTATGAGCGGGGGACGAATAACTCGTGGCAAAGGTGGCTGCGACCCACTCCACTTTCCTACAGCTGCACAGAATCGGAAAGGCTTTTGTTCTCCACATCCGCCTGTGTCAAATGCATTTCCACTGCGCAGTTACTGCTTTCTCATCATGATAACGACGGTCACGACTATTGCCAACCCCAGTATATCTGTCTGTACTGCAGTCACTTATAACGGATAAACGACTCAGAAATGCAACAAAAATGCTAGAACCCTGGACCACTGGGTCGCCTGAGCCGCAAAGCCAAAAAACAGTAATGTCAGATCTCGATTACTTGGCTTTAAGGACTGTCTTCCAACGGACGCTGGAAGATTTGATGCCTTTCCTGCCCCTGGTCCATTTAGGGTGTCTTGGGGTCGCCAATCGATCGGATTCGGTCAACATTCAGCATGACTCTCGGGTGGTCCCTCATCTTCCCCAGAGAAGGAGTTCAGACGGAACAAGGCCAGGCGAATTGGTCGGGGTTACTTTGCCACCTGCAGCTGCCTCCTGTGCTTCAACTCAGGTACAGCTTGATCCGGGATTACGTGAAGACTGGCATGAACCTGGACGGGGTTTTGTATCATAGTGTTTCTATTTTTGATACTGCGGTCATCGTGACATATTTGTCAGCATGTGCTCACCCTGCTTCTTTCAATATGACGAGTAAAAGTTTATGCCGTTACGAAGTTCAAGCAATTGCCATTGCATTCCGCCATTTCGGCGACCATTGGGACTGTTACAGTCACCTGCAGCGGAAGTCCTGCATTTCCCGAGCTTAGGCTGGCAGTCTTTCATGTCGAGGCAAGCTCGCAACATGAACATGCTGACCTTGGACTACAGAGCCCCATAAACTCAAGCCGACAAACTTCCAGAGCCGGGCTGGGATCTCTGAGGTATCAGTTCTGGAAGGTCTTATTCAGCATCAACCTGCTGGGCGATCCGGTTGGTTTGACGACCTCGGTCACAGGCGCCTGCGGGCTCTTCTAGGGTTTAGGTTTGCTGTTCTGGGGGCTAGGGTGGATGTTGGGTTGCAGTCGTTTGCCCATCTCCGTGCCCCAGAGACGGCTCAAACGAGGCTACAGCGGCCGAAATCTGCCGAAAGTGAAAGCTCCCTCCAATTTGCCTCCCCCCGCTCAGGCGGAGTCATGAAGTTCTTCCGAAAAACGGGCAGCGAGGCGACTCCCCAAGCTTCAAGCTTTAAGGCCGTAGTTAGATGTATCAAGGAGCACAGTTGCAAGGACAGTGCGATGAGGAAGTACCCGAATGTGATATCAGTGGTGCAATTGGTGGTGGATGGGGCCGGCAGTGGTGTCAGCAGCTTGCAGCCGTGGCAAGAGATAGGAGCAGCAGCAGCTCGCAGTTTGAGGAGAGAAAGGCTACAGCTGCTGGGCAAGAGCTCGCACATGGCCCTCTAGCCTGCCCCCGTAAAGTCCTCAAATCGCTTGGATCGGACTTGAGACTCCTAACATGCTAAGTCTCAAGCCCCTAACCCTAAACCTTCGTAAGCCCTAGCCCTAGGCTTGACTGGCCCCAATAAAACTTGAAAAAGCCTTAACTGCGATCCCCGAACACCTACGTTTGCAGCCGAGCCTTTCCTACAAGGCCTCTAGGAAGCCCAGAAACTTATCCAAGAATCCTTCTTTGGACTTTCGAGCTTAAGATAGCAAGCTCTGGCGGGTTGAGACTCTGGTGGTGGAATCATTTTGGTCTAGGGTGCAGATGGAGCAAAAACATATAGCAAGAACACGTAGCTGCTCCTTGCAGTGCCTACATCTAACCAAGTTGCGATTCCAGAAAGAATGAATCTAAAGCATTGCGGTGCGTGTATTTGGCTGCTTTGTTACGTTCATCAACTTAGGGCTGAACACCCCGTAAATGTAATGGGCAATGTTGACACCCATACCTTCTGCCTAAGCCACCTAAAACTGCAAAGCAACTGTTGTGCCCAAGACGAGTACTGCTGGCACCATGGTACCATTGCAACAAGTATCGCATGGGTAGGCTTACTTTTGACCATGATTGGCCGGGGAATCCAGGTCATCGCCGGGGATCTCAAGGGGGAGGGGCTCCTTAGTCTGGCGCAAGGACCCCGAAAAAAGCGGCGGGATGGCGGGGGGGGGGGGGGGGGGGTCCGGGTTCAGGATTCGGAAACCGTTTTGGGTTGCTCTTAAGGGTTGAGGTTGAGCACTGGCATCAGAAAAGACCTGCTTCTTGTCACGAAGAGACGGAGCCCTCATGATAGTTGTGCTGTCGTTCCTTTGCATTCCATCTCTCTGCTGGTTCTGTAGTCGGGAAAGGGCTTAGTGAGCAAGTGTCCAGCCGCAGTCCGACCGATCCTGTCAACTTCCCTGTGGCTTCAACATTGGGATCCGGATGATGTTGCTGCTGCATGGCCGATTCAACAACGGTGTGGCGAGGAGTGGTTGGTGGCACTGCAGCAACTGCCGGTAAGTTCTTCGGAGCCCTCGGCCACCTGACCTGAACAGCCGTCAGCTTCCGGGCTTGCTTCTTGCTCGTGGGCTTAAGGCGTCAATGCGTGGTTGAGTTTCAGGGTCGACTCTGACACAGCTGCATGCAGTGAATGTGCATCTTGATCGGCGCTGTTTCTTCTCCACTGTCGCAGGCGACACTGTAGATGCATTGGCGCAGACCGGTGGAGACCGCGATCGCCACTACCAGCCGCCGGGCCAGTCCCAAGATAGTAGGCTTTGAGGCCTTGCATTTCTGTAGTAATTATTAACACATGGATTTCTGAAAGCCGGTGTACTTTTCCTTAATGCGACTGCTGGAGTAGGATTCGAGGTGTTTTGTTTTGAAGCAAAAGACTATTAAAAGCATCGGAGAGTCATCGCGAGCCAGCGTGCACCTGCAATATCTCAGGAGTTTGGTCACAAGCACCATCAAGTCGACATACCTGCTGCTTCCCTGCTCCGTAGATACCGGAAGAATGCAATCTAGACGGGTGCAATTCTCCGCAGCGCATTCTTCCTCTAGCCAACTTACAGGATCCTGCTGGCAATAAGAATGCGAAAATCAAACTGGCATGTCGGTGGAGTCGCCTGAAAACCGGTTACAAAGTCGATGCCTCTTGCCTCTTACCGTACTCGCAGCACTCTGTCTGCTCGCAAACAACCCCGAAGCACGAGAATCGGCACGTTGGAGCAACTCCTTTGTTATGTGGCTCAACCTTTTTGTACTCAATCCATGATGTCCCAACCATTCTCTGTGCTACTCATGAAGGCAATATGGGCAGTTCTCTAAGCTTGGGTCCCTTTTTAAGTCCCCAATCTTGCACGGCACCCTTGTAAAAAGGACCCTAAAAGTGACCCTAATTTAGAGCACTACCCATATCATGTTGCTTCTAGGGGATCCCCGCCCCGAGCTGTCATAGGGTTTTGCAGCCCCAGGCTCCCCCAAAAGCCTAGTCTTCGTCCTTTGAGGCCCGGCTCCGTGAACCATGTTGGTGACGGTCTGACAGCTGGGGCGCAGGCGTGCCGAAGAGGGTTCAGAGCAAGGGGGAAGTTCGGGCGAAACTTGATGGGATCCGACATGCATCCAAGGATGGCTTCTTCCGAGGCGGCACAGTGTGTACTGAGGGTTTCTAGAAACGGTGGGAAGGCTGCATGGACCCTCTCAAACTTCTTATGCCCAGAACCGCCCTGCCAGACCTTTCTGACAGGTCTTCCTGCATGGTGCCACTTCGGGCATCGCCGGCCTCGTGCAGGCTCCGGTCCAAGGCTTCCAGCGGAAAGGACCTTGCGAGTGCCTGTGAGTCTCAGCTTCTAAGTTTGTTTAAAGGCCTCAAGGGTACGACTTCTGGAGTGGCAGTTTTAACAAGAAGGGGAAACGGAGAACCATGAAGAGTCATGACATGCTATGGTGGTCTCAAGCTCCCAGACCACCGAACGATAGATGCTGCTGATGGTAACGCCGTTTGTCACCGGCCCCCTGATCAGACCGAGAAATTCCATGATGCAGCTCATCTCCTCAGGTCCTGCCACGATGCCTATCATAGCTTCTAGCATAGAAGACTAGAAGACAAAAATGTCCGGAGGAGTTGTTGGGCTGGCCACTGGAATGCTGAAGGGCGCTGCAGGGCTGCTCGCTGTGACATTTAGTGATGAGAAAGATGTTGGATTTCGGGTTCAGGCAAAAAGTAAAAGAGAAGTTGTTCTGCGAACGTAAGCACCTTGTGACGAGCGCCACGAAAGATGATGGTAGCGGTCGTCACCATTCGACAGGAGAGGAAGTTGGAAGCGTATAAACTAGCAACCACAGTGGCGATCGTCGCAGAGAAAACATGCTTTCTACATCTCAGAGCTGCGAGTCGGCTCTGAAACGAGAGTTCCGGGGGACACGCAGCGCCGGAAGCAGTTCAGAGGCTGAAAGCGGATTCGGACGACTTGGGAACACTAGGAGCGTGTTGAGGCCTAGAAGCCAACAGAGCCCTTTGCTCTCATCGAAGCCAGGCTTGTGGCGAAGCCCGTCAGCGGACTCATGCATGGCGTGCAACATGTAGCCGCCAGGTCGCAGAGATATGGAAGCGGGTTGTGTGGAGAAGGCTAAGACGTTAGCTTTGCAGATGGGCTTTTGAACCTCACATTACCTAGCCGACCTCGATGGGTTTGCAGGTACGGTCATGGATGGATTGAGTATTTGAGGCAGAGGGCGTTGATGCGACCACGCGCCTCTGGGATCATGCGGAGCAGATCTTCAGCTGCAAGCAGAGACATAAAGGTGAGCAACACTTTCCCGGTAGCCATCACGAGGCCAGCAGGCTCTCCTGCATGCACTTGAAAGCGACTCTTACACCTGGGAGCTATGTAAAGCTCGAGGTTCACATTGACAGGCGCGACTCGCCACTAAGGCCCCAGTAAAGCTGCAAGCCGAACCATGTAACCAAAGACAGGTCATCAAGTTATCAGCTCGCCCCCTGGAGATGCACAGTACACTTGCAAAGGCATCAAATGTTCTTTGAAGATGCGACAACACCAGGCCGACTCGAGGATTCTACATTCTTTATTGGATTTTTGTTCGTCGGCTTGCTTGCTCGAAGCCCTCCTCCATCCGTCCGCTGATGAAGGCCTGCATTTTTGAATGCAAGAACAGCAGAAGAGCCCTTTTGTGAAGCCCCGCAGCACCGGAGCTCAAGAAGCCTTCTCCATTTCATTCTTGCATCACACACTCCACTTCTCTTGTAAGACAGCGCCCGTAGCTTGAGGCCAAGCTCAAGCCACAACCTAGCCACTCTCAATTCCCTCTTACTTGGAGCGCCCTCACTCAATCAAGAGATTCTTGAGCCTGTGGGAAATGCAAATCCGTGCAGCTGGCAAGACAAGGTGCCTTCATCTTTCATGCTGGCCAGCGTGCTAATCTATGCAACTTCCGGGTGGATGCCATTGCACCAATGTCAGGTGGAAGACTTTGGGAACTGCCACGAGGTCCTCAACCCTCCCCCACCCCAAGGTACTACGGTTCCAGAAAGCTTGCCGGCATCACGATCCTAAACCAGCAAAGATTATGCTTTAGAGCTCTAGTGCCTTATACCCCCAAATCCTTGTTCTAAGTAGCAAGGCCCCTAATTCAAAAACTCAGGAACCCCTGAGTCTCAGGATCGTGCGGCGACGGGAGCCCCGTGGATTGCCCAGCGGTACCAAACTCGTCCCCCTGGTGGGTGCCGAGCGCCTCCCCTTGACATGAGCGGTAAGCTGCTTTATAAGTTAAAAAGTTTAAGGTCCGGGTTTAGGAAGAAATGTAGGGTTTTGGATTTAGAAGTAGATGCAGGGGAAATACGTAGTTTGCTTGTGTTTACAAGTGGCCTAGCCGGGTGCACAAGTCCGACGACCGAGTTTTTGCAGCAGCCATGGGTGCTCAAGTACGAGTTTAGGGGTTGGCTCCATCCCTAAACCCTACACCCTAAACCTTAAGCCAAACCCCGGAGTTGAAAGCTTCGGGACCATCACCCCTCAACTGCCGTTCTCTCGCTCCTGGGCTTGGCCCTTCGGGCTATATGATGCGAGGGTTCCCCAGTAAAGTTTCGATTGCACGAGCGCAGTAGGAATTTCCATGAGACTTACACCCAACAGCTACAAGTACCTTCAGGAGCCGAAGCAACAGCGATAGGAACCGAGAACTTCTTGCTCCAGCTCCGGTTTTCCCCTCACCTCGGCTTCAAGGCCTAGGTTGCAGCAACATCGAGTGCCAGTGACCCCAAGCACGCATGCCAGAATTGCCAGATACGTTTTTAAACTTTATGCCGCTTGAACGTCCGAAGTTCCAAACCCATTCCGGCCAAATGTTTGCGCTGTATCCTTGCCCAGGTTCTCGCCGCGGATAACTGCCGCCTAGCTGCATCTTCCCTTGACATGGAGCGGTTCATTGGAGGGGGGCTATTGGATCAGGCATCGTGCGTTTTGCAAACGGCGCCTTTCCAGAGGCTTATTGCTTGAAATGTCTTTGTTCACCGAAACAGGCTGCTGCCACCCTGGCAAGCCAGAGAAAAACTGGTATGGCGCGTCGCTTGCTGTCTTGACCACCTCCATTTCATGAAGCCCAGAAGCACTCAGAACCCCAAAACGGAAAAATGGCCAACGTGTAGCCTTGCACCCCCATGTGCCTTGCAGAACCCAGAGAGCCCAATACTCCGTAATAAAGGAATATAATTATAGGGGCCTTACTATGCTGATTTAAGGTATATTCCTTAATTAAGGGGTATTGGGCTCTCTTCGAAGGTCTTCTTGGAGGCGTTGGAGTTCCCAACTGTCGAGAGCCCCGTGGCAGACACCAGCTTCGGGTCTGCGGTTTCGGGAGCCTTTGCGAGCAAGCTGTACACATACACAACATGCCGACGTGCCTACATACCTCCTTCATGCCTGTATACCTACATACATATACGTGTGTATGTATGTATGTATGTATGTATATATATATATATACATATATATATATGTGGAAGTTGGTGTTTCCACCCCACAAACTCTTTGTATGCCTATACTGGTTTATATACTATGTGTATACATCAGCCGGTCTAGATACATAGCGAGAGAGAGAGAGAGGGAGAGAGAGAGAGAGAGAGAGAGAGAGAGAGCGCGGCCGTGGTTGCTAGGGTGGAGAGCAGCTGCAATTGAAACGAGGGGCTTCGTCGTGAGGCTTTTACGGTACATCAGCGGTGATGAGCCGAAGGCTGCGTGGCGCTACCTATCGAGCCGCTACAGCTGCAATCCCGGGCTTTGTAGTTAGCGGTCAGAAGGCTCGGAGTTTGGATATGTGGTGCTCTCAGGGTTTAGGACAACCGGTTCGGATTCATGTCGAAATGTCATAGAAAGTTCTGTCGGAAATTGTTGACAAACTGAGCGGGCAAAGGCCTTAAAAGTGCAGGACATCATAGCTTGGTGATTCTGCAAGTGGCTCACGAAAATGAGATGTTCGGTATAGAATACTGGCCAGAGATATTCATCGGCTGAACACGACATGGACATGACAGACGATAGTCAGCAAGACAACTGGTACCTGCATGACGTCCTCATCAAAAGCTGGCTAGCCGCAAATCCTTGAGTGAGGTCGAGCTCTCGGCACAAGGCAGTGGAGGTCACCGTCTCAGGGTCCTCGCTGTCCAAGTTTGCAGATTCACCGAGCATCATTGGGGCATGTGTCACGTTGCTACACTTCCCGTCCGCACTGGTAGGCCAAGGCGTCCAAAAAAACACAACTGGGCAAATGTGTTCAGAAAGCTCCGCAACATTGGGTCTTAAGCTGGACACACAGGGAAGGATTACCCGAAGCCGCCCCTCAGCGCCACCATAATTGCTGCAAAGTTGAGAAACTGGGAAGCCTCTCTACCCATCCAAAGCCTACAGCTACTGTCAAGCCATGTGCATTCGTGATAAGTTGGCCAGAGGCCGCTAGGCTTCTCTATTCTGCTTGCTCAATGTGCTGCTCCTTAAGCACTGAAGCCTGCAGCCGGTAATCCTAAATCCAAAAAGCCAAGATTGAGTTTCGGGTTATGAGCGCTTTGCCGGCGCGACCTCGAACTGAGAGAGTCATTGCAGCTAGCGATTCAAGTTGGCCTTGCATCCTCAGTTTTAGCATCCCTGAACCCTAGAAATTCTAGGGGTTTGGGGTGATATCCCCTCGAACAAGCCATGAACAAACCCTTACCCTCACGGCGGAACCCTCAAACCCTGAACCCTTATCGAACCCTATGAAGGAAATCTTGGAAAGAAAGACCTTAAACCCTAAGCCCTAAACCCGAAACCCTTAACAGTTGCCTTAACAAAATCCATCGGCAAGGCCGCTGGTCGAAGGCTTCCAAGCTCGGGCGCCTCACGCGCGACGGCTCGGTTGCCTTCAACGAGGCCTGAGCTGCGCCTGTTTTGGGTGCAGTTTTTGGGGTTCTGAGGTTTATGTATAGGGTTTTTGTAGGGTGTTGTCGGCATTTTCTTTGGGCCTCGTGGGGAATTTATCAGGTCTTCCAGGGACTGCATCGGGGGTTTTATCGTTCTTCTATATGGTTCTGTGGTGGCATTTTTTGGGTTCTATACAGGTTTAGGGCTAAGGAGTTTCGGGTCTGATATAGGGGTCTGATACCAGTCCCTGTCTAGTTCTAGTCTTAAAGACCCGAAAACCTGTTGTAATTGTCGAGGCCCCTTTTTTCGACGGCTTTGGGTCTGGTATCGGGGATTTAGGAATGCAGTGCTTCAGGGTTTAGGGGGCTTTGGATTTCTTGCACATTCCTGGGCTCTGGGTTTACGGGAACAGTCTGTAGTTCCTGATTCGGTCGCATGTCAAGGCTCATCACGTCGCATAATGTAGAATGTAGACCCCCGGTGAATAAACCTACCTACCTTACAGCTGGTTGACACAGGGATAATGAAGCTTAGAACCAAAAAGGCGGGGAGTTGATTAACCAGGGCGGTCTACATTAATTGTTGTTTGCTGAGCTTGCACATGCAGGCTTCCAGGCGGCTGTCCTCGCGGTTTCAATTCGGTGGTTTAGGATGTAATCCGCAGCTTAGGTGAGTTTTTTACATAGTTTCTGTTCTGTCGCGTCTCGCTTGACAAGCCCATCGGGCAGCTTCCGAGCAACCCTAAACCCCTAAACCCTAAACCTCAGCTTGTTGAGACTGTGGTGATTCGGACTGTGTAGAGCCTTGCTTGCTTGTGCGAGTCGGGAGAGTCGAAGCCCTCAAAATTTCCCTGGGCTGCTTGGAAAATTAGAAGAAGCCATCCTTCCGAAGGGCTCCCAGGTGCAGGCTGACCTGTAAAGTACGTCGCCGCCAAATTTTGCCATGTTGGTGACAAGAATAACTTTTGCAATAAGAAGATGAATCACAATATTTTTACTAATGACGCCTATATTACTCGGCAGAGACTGTGAGGATGCGGCACCCACTCACACTTTGTCAGGTGAAGTGGGTGCCAACGCAGACTTTGGTCGAGGCTGACACTCGGCCGCAGTCAACTAGGCTTTAGGGCTTAGGCTTGACAAGGATGCTTGCCTTCCCTCTGCCAGCTGCCAGCGAAAGCACCCTATGTGCCTGCAAACTACCCCGGGACCCTGCAATTCGAGCAGATCTCTGAATCTCTGAATCCGAACAGCCTGAAACTATGCTAAGCCTAAAACATCTCCAAAACCCTCGAGTCTGTGAGAGTATGACCGGCCTAAAAACCCTTCGATTGCCTGGAGCCGCGCCTGCCTCGTGCGAGTGCGAGCGTCGAAAACGCATTACTGTACTAATTGAGCTAACTCGGCTTTTTGTAAAGCTAGATAACCATATAAAGTCTTTTAGACCCTTCATAAGTAACAAACCTTTATGAAATCCTTTCAAACCTCGTGGGACTCCTACAATGAAACCCTGCCAGCCGAAGCAACCAAGGATGTCGTGGTTGAAGTCCAGGACTGTGCGCTCTCAGGCAGGGTGGTTTCCCTGTCAAAAAGGAAGTTCACAGGGAAAAAACCTTTGTCTTTTCGGCTTCTTGTTCATGGCCTAGCCTTCAGACTGTGTGACTAAGTTGTACTTGTGACCCTGCAGTCGTGCAACAACTCAGCATACGTGTTGTATCACATTGCGTTACCTAGTGCTTGTGATCTGCGCCCCTCCAAACTCCCACAGGCCCGAGATACAAAATTCAAGCAAAATCGAAACCAGCACTACGCATGACAGTCAAGCTGGAAAACCCACGGCCGAGCCTGGCCACAGGCGATCCAACGAATCCGGAGACAGAAGCTCCGGCTGCAAAGAATTGCGGGTTAAAGGATTATGATACAGGATTTGGTGTTTCGGCGGAAGTAGGGAGTGTGTTGAAGAATAGAACACCCTAGACATCCTTTCCATCGTTTCCGTGGTGTCAAGATTTACTGGGCCTTTACGATTAGCGTTGATCTTGTGGTGTCTCAAGGTTTATAGGTTTTATGTGAGCTTCTAAGGCTTACGGGGGTTGCTTTGTGTAGGGCTCATCAGAATAAGGCTTGGAAGGATCCTCACATTACTGGCATCAAGGGGTTAAGTGCCGCTCCGATGCTGTATGCATCGACGAGCTTGGAGAACGAGCGTGGGTGGCCATGCACACCCCGGCGAGTCCGGATGGCACCACAAGCACGCCACGATGTATGTTTAGATGTGTGTTAGTCCGTTGTTCGTTCGGAGCTTGGTTTTCCTTGATATGTAGGTGCTTGTTTATGTTTATTTACACTTATTTATTTACGATTTTTGTGGTTGCGTCATATGACCCTATTCTTGGTTGGCCACCTTCTCCCACCCCCACACTTGCCCGACAAGGCAGCACGCATGCCAACATAGCGTCAGTGACTTCAGACAGCAACGCGGCATATTGCCTGCAAGCGCGAGGCATGCTTCAAACTGGGTGCCCAGGTATACCGTGCTGTTCTTCCGTGCCAGGCACAGCACGAACTCTCGGCATCTTGACCGCACAGGCTGTGATAGCGCCTTCCGACACCATCTAACGTGGCGGCGAGTTAACGGCACATGCCTGTTCCAAAGCAGACTTCTCGCCCAGCTGTGGATGTGACCCTAAGAAGTCTAAGAAGCTCTTTCGACACATAATAGCAATATAGTTCTCATAGAATAGCGTAGTTTTGTATACTATGGTAAAGTATACTATAAAGACTATAGTATAGTACATTAGAGTACATTACATTCTCTTCTCTTCAGGTCTTGGCCCAGGTCGCGAAGCTGCTACGAGACCCGGAGGCACGGGGAAGCTCCGAGCTGCTCGTGATCAGGGCTAACCTCCTGGGATTCGGTGAACTGAAGGCATCCACCAGGTCACCCGAATAAGGGAACTGGACCACAAGTCAGAATCAGCCTCCTAAACCCGAAGTTCTGTGAACTGTAACCAAGTACTCTCCCACAGCCTCTCCGTGATGTCGGAGGGGCCCTGACGGTGGCATGGACCCATGGACTCTTCGGGCTGTGCTCCGAGGTTTTAGGGTTAAAGTGGTTAAAGGTTGGAGACTCCCCCCACTCAGTAACAGTTGAGTAATATTCATAAAATGGATATACAAGGCCCTTTATGGTAGCCCTATTATAGGCTGGTACTGTTCCAGGCCTTGGCGATTCGGGTTCCCTCACCAACGGCAGTGCCTGACACTTGTAACGGCACTCTGACTATGACATGCCTAGTACCTTTTGCGCGGTTCGGTCCATCTTCCAAAGACAGTCACGACCTACAGCTCGAAAGCCTCAGCACAAAGATGTCATCTCACCAGACCTTGGACCGTAAACCCCAATGGCTCTTGAAGGAGTTGGCGGCGCTCGATGGCGTCACTTGTCGCATCCGGCCCAGTCAGCCCTTGCGCGTCGGCCAGGCTCTCAGGTGACGCTCAGGAGGCCCAGACACGACTTGGGCTTTCCAGTTAAACGTCAAGGAATACCTCACAAAGAGGGGTCCTCAGGACCTAAGTGTTCAGAGCAAGCATTTGTGATAGTCTTATTCAGGTCAGGTTTAGAGTGTTGGGTTCTGATACTAAACAAAGGTCGAATGATACCTCCAAAGGTACATTTCTGGTTTCTATACCTTGTTTTCAATTGGGGATAGTATAGAGAGAGGCTGGCCTAACACCAAGGAAGCTCCACGGTGATCCCGATTTCCATTGTTCCCGAAGGCACAGCACCAGAGGCGACTGGAGAAGAATACTTGTAACCCCAGACTTTCGAGAGAAGAATAAGATGATGTCAATGTCTCATGCTGAGACATGGGAATTTCCTACACATGTCACTCCAGCTTCCTGTAGATATCACTGTTCGAATCCAAGTCTGAAATCGCACGACCCTAAATCCTGGACAACTTGCCCAAAATGCTGCGATCATCAGCCCAACCCCCTAAAGCCCTGAACTGTTAAACCCTAAACCTGATAGAAACCTAAAGAGCCAGGCCTGAAGCCCGTCTCCGGCGGCGAGCCGGCAGAGTTGCTTCTACGCTTCTGGCGCCGACGGGGTTTGGGGTTTAAGGAGATTAAGGTTGTTACGCCTTTGGAAATTTCGGGCATTTGCGGTTTCAAGTATGTTTACGGGCTAGAACCTCGAGGCTTTTTCGGATTTTAGGGTCCTCGATCCAGGCAATCGAACCTAGGAGTTTAAGCATGCCTTTGTCGCCAGTTCCATTCAAGCGTGACGACGGGCTTTCTTGCCGGTCGTGATGGGGTGAAGCTTGTTAAGAGCATTGGTGGAGGTGGTGAGTGTCATTAGCTTCAGCAATGCCGTGCATGCTTAAAGAAGTCTGCAAGTGAATCTTTGTTGTCCGGTGATATCCAGATCTGGGTCCGTTTCGACAAGACGGCTTCTCAGTGTGTGCAATTCAGCAGCTAGAAAGAGTACAGAAGACGTGCTCGTAAAGTGCAACATGGGAGGCCTGCCTGGGACCCAGATCGCGTGCCAACGACGCAGCGCTGGGTGGAGAGCTCAATTGGACTAGCTCTGATCATGTCTAACTCTACTTGGGCCTTTAGAGGCCTTGGGGCTTAAGGCCGCTGGCCCTCGCCCACAAGCATGCGTGAAGCTGGGAAGACCCACTGTCGGGTGAAAGCTGGTTGTTGAAGAAGCCGAGGTGCCAAAGGGCATCGTGACCCGACAGGAGGCCGGTGCCCAACAAGCAAAACGTCCGTTCAGACGTAGCAGATGTCCCCTAAACATCGAGACTACGACCTGGTGCTGTCGTGGCTCCCTGGCATAGCATTGCCGACTCCAAAGACAAAAATCCCCCGATGCGCAAGCCTGAAATCCCTAAGCCCCTACAGGTCTTTGTAAAAAACAATACCTCAAATACCAAAAATCAGTCTAAGCCCCCGATGCCCAAGCCTCAAACCCCCAAGCTCCTAGTCCTAAAGCCTAAAGATGCTTGTAGAGCCTAAAGCCAAGCCCGTCGAAAGCCCCAAAGCTGGTCCAGGACACCAGGCTGCCGCCACCCGAGCGGCGAGAGGGACCTCTTGAGAAGCGGTCGAAAGGTTCGAAGGGACGAGGGGGAGTCGGGGCATCTTAGGAGTTTAGGGGTTGAGGCAATACTATATTCTTGTATACTATGATAGTATGATAGTAGGGCAGTATTATCGTGTAAATAATAAGAGCCCCAACATGCGGGTGTAGCGGATGCAGGACCGGCACCCGAATGACACGGGAAGCTTTTGAGCACGAAACGACGAACGCATGCAATGGTGTCGGGGCGCATGCAGTTTCGACCTCACAGTTCCCTCGGAAATTACGTATAACAGTCTCAGAGAATCAACCAAGCGAATTCGATTGGTTACGTGTGCAGTAGCTGGGTGGAGGATGGCACATGGTGCTAGATTCAGAATCTCTGTGGAAGCAGGAGCAGCAGCTGGAGTAGTAGTAGTCGTCGTGATCTGGAAATAAATTGCAGCGGATCTTCAAGCGTTGCGGGCTTATTCAGTTCTTGGAGTCTTCCGTCTCTGTGGAAAGGGATGCTAAGCCTCGGTGCTTCCAGCAAGCTGCTAGGATAAGGCTAGCTCGGACAGGCAGTCGTTCAGGTACAGAGGTAAGCCACAGCCGCGAAGAGTCGGATGCTCTGGGCTCGTCTAACAGGCATGGATACTTGCATGTCTCATCCCGAACTCTGATTCGGAAGCCGCTGCCCGCCCGCACACGGCAGGTGCGTTTCATCACTGGTCTCGGAAGTGGGTCGTCTTGGAGAACCACGAGCCACTTGACGCTATCGGCTGGCCCTTTCCGTTGCCGCGTTTATTGGAACTTAGGGGCTTCGAATCGAAGTCGCCATCAAGATCTCCGGGATGCAGCCGAATCGTGAATTCCGAATCCCACATCCTTAACCCTCGAGCCCAGTCGAAACCCCGGTTCAACAAAGGCACTGTAAGGGTAATATAGGGTCCTTAATAATTAGAACAGGGTTTGGGTGTATACTGTACTATAATTTAATAAGGAACCCCAAAACCCTGTTCTAATTATCAAGGCCCCTACATTACTATTGCAGGCCGTGCTACAAGGGTACTACGACTGCGTTGTTTTGCAGGTTCACGGTCTTTGCGTGTTCCACCTAGGTTTGCGCTCCTCGCATTCAAGCACACCTAGCTGTAGATTGGTTGGCCCCAGGCAGTTCGAGCCGAATCGTCATTCGAAGCCCCATTGCTTGTAGTTTCGGGAGTAGGCTATGGAATTTAGGAAATTAAACTTAACAGGTTGGCTATTGAGATTTGTGGGTGTTCGTTCCATCAACCTGCTGGTTCTGGCCGGCCGCTAGAAGTAGTAAGTTTGTGGGTGATCCATCGGAGAAACAGGGGACGCCTCCTCCAGGTATCCCGTTTGCGTCCCTACTGTCATCACAGTCACAAAACCCTACTCTTGATACAAAAGTCGCCTACTTTATGACTGAGAGGTGAATCTACATGTCCTTGGCCGGCGGTTGCGAATAATGCCACAAACAACGGGGATGAAGAGCATGAAGCTGTGAGGGATCTAGAGAGCCAATATAAGAGCCATGTATAATTACCAATACTATTGCGGGGTTCCCTACTATAAGTATAATACAACGTACCCAAAACCCTATTCTAATTATCAAGGTCCTCATATTACACGAGGCGCCCTTATCCTTCCACCATGGCAAAGGTTCATGTATTGGAACGACCGGAGGGACTTTGAACAAGGTCGTCGCCCGAAGGCCGGTCGCGATATACTGAGGATCTACTTTATCAGGTTGTCCTCAATCCACCCACGGCCCCATCCATCCAAACTTTGGATAGTCTACTATGGTGTGGCTACCATGGTGTGAGGACATGGATAATAAATCAAAATACATGAAACTTGCGAGAAGGAAAACTATCAGAGCATCTTAGAGGATCCTTAGGTGAAGATTAGATTTATAGGCTTTGGCACTGATGGAGGGGTAGAGTCGGGTAGAGTGTTCATGCTCGAGAAATAGCTCACCCCAAACCTGGCCAGCAGACAAGGATCACCTGTACTCTTTCAAAGCACAACGATGTCACGTCTTGCAAAGCAGCTGAAGTCGCTAAGTTCAAGTATACAGCCGCTTCATGCCTAAGCCTAAGCTCCCAACTATCCCTGTAGCTCCCAGTCCGACGGGCTGGCATCCCTAAATCGATCTAGGGATGGAGAAATGGGTCTTGAAACCATAAGCTTATGACCACAACTAACAGTGGCCGATGTCTCCGGACCTCGAGCACGTAGCGCTACCTTGTTCGAATCTTTGGTGGAAAGGTCCGCTACTCCCTCGCAGCTGCTGACTGCTGGAACCCTGTGTGGGGTTTAAGGTTTAGGAGTTTAGGGCCTGGGGTTAAGGGTTTAGGGTTTTAGGGCTCAGGCTTTAGGCCAAAATGGCTTCTGCTTCACTCGATGCCACTATGAGTCTCTTTCATGAACTATAAGCGGCACGCTGTGTCCATCATTCTTCTGTGAGGCTAATGTGGTGTCTCGAGTCCATGTGGCTATGCGGTTTCATATTTTGGTATCGATTCGCAACGGCGAACTTGGAGCCCGTTGTCCGTCGTTTTGCCAAGGAAGAAGTGGTTCACGGGATTGCTGATGCCATAAACCCTTGTTCAGTAGGCATAATGGTGTTGTTGGCGGCTGTCAATTCCATTCAGACTGTTTATCTGGCCTTGGCATTTCGAAACCCATGAAACAACAACAAGGACAGGGGCGGTAGTGTTTAGGAATAGACCAGTAACAGGGGAGAGAATAGAAGCAGAATAGAGTTTTTTTCGCTGTGAAGATGGGAAGTGAAATCTGAATATGTACCAACGCCATCTTGTCCACAAAACGTACACACACACAACGAGAGTACTGCTTCTGCAATGCGAACAACAGTTCTCGTTGTTTTCTGTTGACGTTTTCATGACTATCTATCAATCACAGTGCCGGAAAAGCACGGGAGCACAACTCCCTACTTGCTCCTTCACCTGCTTGCAGCCAGCTTCGACGCTGACTCCAGCATCATGGTAACATACACGTCGCCGCGGTTCTTTCGACAACAGCGTTTCTCACAAAGTTTTTGGGAAGCTAGGTCCGCTAGGTCGAAGCAACCACCTGGGAGCCAGCTCTCCCCGAGGTCAGTATCGATTTGCAGCCGGCGAGACGCCCGAGGCGCTTCAGGATGAAAACTGTTGATTCGGCATGCCGGGGAAACATGGCTTCAGTGCTAAGATGCAGACCGCACGCGCGGTCCATGCGGTTGCAACGGATGAGCCACCGTGCGGTAGAAAACTTTGCAGGTGAGCGGCTTAGCCCTTGTGAATCTTAAGCAAACCAGAAACACGCCTTCAGCAGTGCACATAACAAGCTTGCTGTCGGGCTGCGACATGTTCATGATCACACAGGGCTGGCAGGGACAAAGTCATGGTCGCAATGCGCAAAAGCAAAGCACCATTTTGAGCGGAAGTTTAGCGCTCCTTGGAAGTTCGATCAAACCAGGCGCCAAACCCACAAAACCGTGCTGTCGAGGTTTGAAACGCGAGGGCGAGCCAAATTAGTTCATAGATTGTCTAGAGTCTAAAGCTTCCGTTCTGACTCTTTTCCGGTTGCCCCAAACCGTGCCGGCTAAAGGAGTACTGCAAAAGATTCTTCCGTGCCTATCTGCAAGTCGAAGGCATGCTTCGTTCAAGTGCGCTCTGACGGCTTGCTGGAGGCAGGAAGCCTGGTGCAGACGCCTGCTGACTACCTCCCTTTGTTTCAGGGCTTCAACATGTCAATATGTCCGGTTCACTACATGTCCCTACTAAGGAGTCTCACCACTCCAACGGCAAGCATGGGAAAGGAGGCTTAGGAGTTTGGCCTTACCTACTGCGATACCTTCTCCAAAAGATGGAAGAACGTTTGTGCGGCAAATGTAGTGTGCAACCACTGTGAAACGTAATGCCTCGGCATACTTATGTTTGTTGCTGCTACACCCTGCAGAGTGAAAAAGTAACAGGCTGTACAAGATTTACATCATCTCTGTTGCGACCAGGCACAGTGGCGTCCTGCGCAAGGCAGTGACGAGACGGCCGGAAGCTGGCTGCAAGCGGTGCCGCTCCGAGATTTGGGCGTGGTGTTGGGAGCGAGGTCCGGGTTGCGGTTCGAGTTGCTGGACTCAAACGGCCTCAGCCTGCAAAGGCCACTTCAAAGCCTGCTTAATCCAAAGCATATCGTGACCGTCCGGTCGGGCTTGCGCGTTTGGAAGGGCGATGTCTCTGGAAGTAGGCGTGGCGACCGACCGGCATGCAAGTGGCAGCTGGGTCTGGTTCAAAGCAATCTGCGACACTTCGGCATTATCGCTTTTGTGAGGTTCCTATGCTTCGAACAGCAAGAACTTGTACCAGACACCTTTGCTTGAAGATAGAAGCAGCTGCAAGAAATGGATCCCTATGGCCCTTTGCCTCTAATCTGCCAAAGACCCAGTACCTCAAGGAAGGAGAGGGCCCGGGTAGGACGAATCGGTCACGACGTGCTATGACAACTGAGTTTTGTCTGAAAGGCCGGGGTATGTGAGACTCCAGCTGCTAGTCCAAGGTTCTTCGCCACACAATCCAGGACAAGTGATGCCTGCGCTTCATATAGATGCAGTTTCATGCATTCTTGGGCGATTAAATTCATCCTTTGGACGGCACGTTCAGCAGACAATGGGGTTCTTTACAGAAGATTTCTTTAGACATTGAAGCCCGCAATTGGCGGATTCAAGGTCACAGCTTTTCGCAGAGCAAAGCTCTCGATGGCCTGTAGCGATTCCCATCCGTTAATGCTCGCACCAGGCGACCTGAACAGCATCCTAGGCTCGATCGGTTTGCAGCAGGGAAAAGACGCCTGAAACATGCCGAACAAGCCGCCACATTGGATTGATTGTGGCAGCCTTGTTAGGCCACAGGATCCAAGACCATGCAGAAACGAAGAGACATCAAAGCGTACAGGTAAGCCCGCTGGTGCACGGAATCCGCGCAAGATGTGTTCTTCTTGGATGTTGACCCGACAAACAGAAGAAGCATTGTCCAGGTTCGTAATCTTTCAGGAAGTGCCATGGGACTGTAGACGGTCTCGTCGCTGTGTGGGTGGACCATCCCCTTCCAGATAGGCCTTATGAAATGGGGTAGGGTACCCTCCATATGAAATGGTCTTTTTATAAGAAAACGGGGGGT
>CAJNJA010056574.1:0-14774 GCA_905231915.1 Symbiodinium necroappetens | reverse complement strand
AGAAGTAGTAGAAGTAGTAGTAGAAGTAGTAGAAATTAGAAGTAGTAGAAGTAGTAGAAGTAGTAGAAGTAGAAGTAGTAGTAGTAGTAGTAGTAGGGATCAGTAGTAACCTTTAGTTCCCATGACAACAACAATAGTGAACATCAAGCAGTGATAATAACTTTTCCAAAGACTGTGCAGGCTATACACTATCAGCCTTCCAGAGCACTTACACACTTCACCCAAATCCCTAGCCCCTAAACCCCAAATACCTTACTTTAAATCCAAGACTTTAGACACACCCAAAACCCGCTTGACCGCTTCACGAGAGCTAAGCCCCGTGTGCCTGCAACTCCTCCAGGATGGAGATGCTATCCCTGGGGGGTCACGTCTTCACAGAGCTCTGGTTTTGACGGCTTTCGGCTTCAGGCCCTTACTTTAGGGTTTCGAATTTAGGGTCCAGTCTCCGATTGAGGGTCAAGGGTTTCAGGTGTAGGGCTCAGGGACTAGCACTTCTGGGTCAAGTGTACGTGATGCAATTCTAGGATGCATGGTTCAACTTTGCTGAAGGTTATGGGTCTAGGGTGTCCGATGCAGGACCCTATGCATCCAGGGACCTAATTATTGGGAAAACACCGACCTAGGATGGGGCTTAGGGTATTGGGCTTACAAGGGTTCAGGGATTAGGGTTTATAAGGGTTCAGGGTTTAGCGTTTGGGGTCTATAAGGGTTCAGGAATTAGGGTTTGAGGTTTAGGGTATAGGGTTTGGAGTCTAGAACCCTTAAAGAAGATGATGCTACAGGGTTTAGGGTTTAGGGTTAGGGGGTTAGGGGCTAAACACCTCTTACTGTCTCTAAACTCCTTTTTGCAAAGAAAAAACCCACGAAGAACAACACCAATACATTTAAAAATCCTTAAGGCCCAAGGCGAGCGGCAGCTTCTGCCGTGGCACCGGGATGGAGGCGGCCTGGCCTTTGATCTCCTTGGGAAAAGATGCGTTTGTGACTTATACTGTGGGTTTGGGGTTTAGGGTTTAGGGGTTTAGGGTTTAGGGGTTTAGGGGTTTAGGGTTTAGGGTTTAGGGTTTAGAGTTTAGGGTTTAGGGTTTAGGACTTATACAGTTCGGGACCGTGTAGGGCTTGCGGCTTAGGGGTTTATAGGTTATACGGTTCGAGTTTAAGGCTTTGTAGGGTCCGAGGGCGTAGATGGTTTGTATAGGATCTTAGGATAGGTACGCGGCGTCGGGATATTGGGCTTCGGGTTCAGATGGTTTGCTCAGGGTTTCGTATGTGTTTTGTAGTGCCTATAACCCCAAACCCCTAAACCCTCAAACCCTAAACCAAAAGCTTGGCAAGTGCCGGCTGCAGAGCCTAGGACATAGATGTACAAGCAGGATTTAGGCTTTTGATGTGGAGGTTCAGGGGCGTAGAAGACTTAATTACACTGTAACCCATGGAGCCTATGTCAGACGACAGTGCGGCAGCCGTACACACATCCGTACACATGTAAAAAAACCTATAACAAAAATCATGATAATTATTATTTTTATAGTAATAACAATAATAATAACAATAAGAACAGTAATAATAATAATAATAATAGCAACCCTCCTAAAGCCCGAGAAGTGACCAAGTGTGCCTCCAAGTATACTTGACAAACGCCCTGAAGAACCCTGTTTTTAAGTACTTATGTAAGGAACTCCTGTTGAGGAGCCCTGAAGAAGGTAGGGTTTCTTAGGGTCCTCCTAAAATGCAAACTCTCGACAACCCTAAAGCCCCTTATAGATCCCTTATAGAACCCCCTCAACGCTAAACCCTAAACTCTAAACCCCTAAACCCAAAACCCAAAACCCTAAACTCTAAAAACCCAAAAAACCTAAACCCTGAACCCTAAAACCCAAAAACCTAAATCCTAAACCCTGAACCCCAAACTCTAAACCCCTAAACCCTAAAGCCAAAGCTCTTCAAGAAATTCTTTAAGGTTCCATGGGGCCCTGTACCCGAAAGTCCCCCGGGGCCTTCATTTCCTCAGCGGTCTCCTGTAGGTCGGCCCTGGGTTCGGGAGTTGGGCGGTTTCAGGTTTTTTCTGTTTCAGGGTTTGGGGTTTAGGGTTTGGGGCCTACAGAGATTATATGGGGTGTAGGCGTTAGGGTTTATGGGGCGTATAACATACGTTGAGGTTTTAGGGGTTAGGGTTTAGGGGTTTAGGCGTTTAGGGTTTCATCTTGATTTCGGGATGAGGTGTCCATGAAGGATTCTACACGGAGTGTGAGGGCTTAGGGCTCAAGGTTTTCGCTTTCAGGGGTTTGGACTTTTGCATGGCTTGACAAGAGCCTGCTGTAAGGGTTCTAGCAAGGTGTGCATAGATTGTTCTGCGCTGTCCTCAACTTTGCTGGGGGGGGGGGTGGGATTATGGGTTTAAAGTTTCAGGCATTTAGAGACTGGGATTTTTGAGCTTAGGGTTTTGGGAAGTGCAAGATCACGCGGAAACACCTAGGCATACACACTTCAAGGACATCTCTCTACAAGGGTTTTCCAGCCGGGTTTTGAAACCCCGATCTTGGGGTCTTTCAATGCTTTGGAGCGTTTCGCGGAGTAGGGCTCCGGGCTGGGCGTCTAATAATGGTCAAATATAGAGTAAACCCTAAGCCCGAAACCATAGAGGCCTTAGAAAGCAATGAGGGTCTTGGGGGGTAGATTCTAGGGCAACTACATTTCGGGACCATCAGAGGATAGCAACCCCCCGATGTTAGGGGAGTAGGGTTTAAGGCTTTACGGCGTGCGGCTTTAGGGCCGAAGCGCCTAGCGCTTGGGGATTTTAAGGTTTAGGGGTTTAGGGTTTAAGGTTTAGGGTTTAGCGGTCTAGGGTTTAGGGTTTGGTTTGGGGGATGGGGGGGACAGTCCTGGGTTTATACCCGACGGTTCAGGCGGGAGTTAGGTCAGGTCTTGACGGCTTTCGGCTGTTGAGCCCGGGAATTTGCTTAGACCTCCCAATATTCCTCAATGAAGGAATACGCCCTAACTCATATTCGGGATCCTATTATATTTTTAAGGCATATTCTTTAATTGAAGGATTTTGGAAGGTCTGGGTGAGTGGAGCCTTAGGTTTTAGCACAAGCCCTCGAGGCATTGCATAGAGATGGCAGCTGTGGAAACTCGTCTCCAGCATCTGATGTTTGGGGCGTGAAGCCTGGAGATTGTAGATGTCTGGTGGGGCTGGCGGATGTTTTGGGTGTAGGGTTTAAGGTTTAGTTAGGGCTTAGGGTTTAGTTAGAGTTTAGGGCTTACGGTTTTGAGCCTTAGCTCCGAGGCCTCCCCCGTCAACTGCTTTGCTGCGGCCTGGAGTATCCGGTATCCAAGGACTATAACAAAGGGGCCTCAGTAATTAGAACAGGGTTTGGGGGTATATTGTACTGTCATTATAATAGGGAGCCCCCAAAATCCTATTCTAATTTCTAAGGCCCCTATGTTACACTGGAACCCATGATCCTAAAAGGGACCCCGCGTCCACATCGAGCGTCTGACGGCCTCCTGAGCTTGCCTCAACCAAGTTGGGCATCGCAACTGTTCCCTCAAAACCAGGGTTTAGGGTTTCAGGGCTTGGGGCTTATAGAGATTATAGGGGTTTAGGGTTTTAGGGTTTGGGGCTTATAGAGATTATAGGGGTTTCGGTTTTAGGGTTTAGGGGGTCCTACTTGCACGCCAAACCCTAAACCCAAACCCTAAACCCTAAACCCTAAACCCATCCTACTTGCAAGCCAAACCCAAGGAAAGGCCTGGCTCACTCGAGCCGGATCCTGCGCCTACCACTATCGGGGCCTAGGGCTTTGGGCTTTGGGTTTAGGGCTTTAGGGGTTTAGGGCTTTAGGGCTTTAAGGCTTTAGGGCTTTAGGGTTTAGGATGAGAGCTAGTTTAGGATAGCGCAGGATAGCATTGCAGGGCTAGAATAGTTCTGCAAGAAGATTGCGGATACAGACCATGTGCTCAGAGGGTAGACGATGCCCCCTTGGAACATAGATGTGAAATACATGTTTTCAAAGAGAGAGCGGATGAAACGAACACAAAATAGAAGTCGCCCTGACAGAAGGCAATGGACCCTGCAACTCTCATCCCCTGAATACTAAAGTTTTGTTACCCCAACCGAAATACGAAGCTTCTTCAACCCTCATCCCTTGAACCCTACACCCTCATAAACTCCGGACATGGAAATGTCAGCCGAGATGCAACGCCTTCTGGATCCTAGGCAGTTCATCTCTGCTTGGGGGCTTCCTTTTGACGCTCCAACGCGGGGATCCATAGCAGGGCTCGGCACTTCGAAGCTACTTAGGGAAAGTCCAAGCACCCAAACCCCAAGCCCTAAACCCAAAACCATAAACCAGCCGCAAAGTGGAACTTACCGACGTCTGAAAGGATTTAGGGTTTAGGGGTTATTCCCAAACCCTAAACCCTAAACCGGGCTTTAGGGCTCTAGTTTTTTTGAGTTCTTGAGGCTCAGCCTGGGCTTCAGGGCTTTGCCATATCCGGAGCTTCATGCCAGACAAAGTTAAAGGAAACTACAGGTCGGGAGTTTGGGGTATATAGAGCTTCTATAAGGCTTCTATAAGGTATATAGACCTTCTGTAAGGCTTCTATAACGGTAACTACCCACCGGAAAATGTCCTAGACAAAGGTAGGCCACACAAATCTCATTCCATATTAAATATGGTCATGTGGTGTTGAGCTGAGCATGACTTAAGTAGTGTAGCAGTGCTGAACATGTGACTTTCAACCCTAAACCCTAAATAAACCCCTACTCCCTAAACCCTAAACCCGGCTGAAACCCCTCATCCCTAAACCCTGAACCCCTAAACCCTAAACCGTGAGTCCCACGACGCCCCAAAAAAGTCCTAAGGCCCAACTAAAAGATGCTAAACCCCTGGCCCCAACGGGGTCCTAAAACACTGTCTCCCCCTAAGCCATCAAACCAAAACCCCTAAACCCCTAAACTGCTGAACCCCTGAACCCCTAAAGCCCTAAAGCCCTAGACCCCTAAACCCAGAATCCTAACTTGAGCAAAAGCGGCTCATCCTCTTTCCCACGATTGCTCGCAAGACGGGCCTTCTCCTGGGGAAAAAAAGTGGCCTTGATAAGTAGAATGGGCTTTGGTTTAAGGTTCAGGGATTAGGGGTTTAGGGGTTTAGGGCTTTAGGGGTTTTAGGGGTTTGAGGGTTTAGGGTCTAGGTTGTGGGATATGTTGTAGTTTGAGACACTATTATTATAAGAATTCACACCTCGAGACCTCACCGCGCTTGCGGGCCTTGGCTACAGGGCTTCCCTGGGCCCACTGTCACATGGAGAGAAGCATGCTTACATATGCATTTAATCTTAAACCCTAAACCAAAGCCCCGACAAGCTCCCTAAACCCCAGAAGGTGCCGCTTAGGGTTTAGGGTATGTTAGGGTTTAGGGTTTGTTCAGGTTTAGGCTTTCGGGCTTGATACTCTTGAGCCCTTCAGGAATCCATGGCATCGTCCTGCAGAGGCACGTGCGAGGCAAGACGAGGGGGCTTCTTGATGATAAGGCTCCGGTATTCGGGGGTGGGGGTTGGGGCTTCGGGTTCAGGGTTGAGAGGGGTAGAGTTGGAGTTTGGGGTTGAGGGTGTAGGGTTTCTACATACCTGTTGGGGGGAGCGTCCCAAGACTTTGCTTCTTAGTGTCCTTACACCACGAGTAAAGGATCCCATGATTCGGGGTTCATAAACTTCGGATCCTACTGTTTGTCGCGTATATCTTAAGACTCCGATCTATTCTGAAACCCACGACTATAGCTCGAATACTCCGGAAGGCAGGCTGACAAGATCGAGGCAAGGGGTAGGGCAACTGCTTGGCTCCTACCTTGGATAAGGGAAGACTGCCTAGCTGAAGCAGTTTGGGAGCCTCCGGGAAACCTGGACCACCAACCTTCATATAGGGACCTTAATCATTAGGATGGGGGTTTAAAGCAGCACATACTGTGATTCTACACGGACCAGAACGGAATAATAAACAAACAAAGGCCAGATTATTCCGACCCCTCTAGCGACCCTAAACAGTTCGCTGCACTGGCCCCGGTCTCCTGCGCCTTCTTCACCTTGGAAACCAGAGGCTTCACGTCGTTCTTCAAAGCTTCCTGAGCGTTGGAGAGACCAAGGCTTCATATGGGAGCCTGAAAATACATGCGAAACTCAAACCGTAGGATTCCTTGTTCCAACTATACTGCTTCTGGTGTGGTCTGTCGCAGCTCAGGGATCTCCGCTGGCTTAAGGCTATGAATAGAAATTTCACCATCCCTGTAACTGTAGACGCCTTGTTGGAAACTCTGCACTCGCCTGTTTTAGGGACTCCCATCAACATCGTCGGCAGCATCATCGTTGTCATGGTCAGTGTTATCGTCCTCACAGTCACCATCAACGACGATCGTCGTAGTCCTCCTCCTCCTGCTCCGCTTCCTCCCCTCCACCAGACCAGCATGCTCCCAGATCATAACAGATCAGCAGCACCGAGGCCATACATGTTTTGTTTGTTCTGCCCGAACAACATACACGCTATCATGGCGAGTGTCGAGCACCACCATCAACACACCAGCAACTCATCATCATAATCACCACTGCTTCATCGTCATCATCAACATCATCGGCACAGTCTGCCGTTCGAAGGCTTCATGCCGAGCTTCCAGTTTTATTCTGGCTTCTGTCTCTTGCCTGCCAGCAAGACAAGACTTCGGATGTCATGTTTCTCCAGGTTGGAGTGGCACTGACTCACCATAACGTCAGGAAGACGCTGCATGAACTACTGCTACTACGACTACTACTACTACTACTACTACTACTACAGGCCCTAAGTATGACTTAAGGACCTTCCAATATCCCTAGTCATCTCGCACACACACACAGACACACTGCCCAGATTTGTTGGACCCGGTAAAACTGATTTACACAGGAAACGGGGCTTGGGACATCCTAGTGTGAGCTTGAATGGTGCTATAGCTGGTCTCACAAAGATTTCAACTATGTATCAGCCCTGGGCTTCAACTATCTTGGACCTCTTGAACTTGGCATGCTCTACAGATAACCTCCTAAACCTTCCGAACCGAATTCCCAGACGCCAAATCCCGACTCCTCAAAACCCTACAAGTACCTAATTCCCAAATCTCCTCACCCCGTAAAGGAAGCCCGTATCGGAATTTACATAGTTCCGTTAATGAAACCCTAAAAGGGCATGTGAAACAAGACGGGAAGGCTTCTCCGATTCTGGCTGCACCCGCAGGGACTCCTCTGAGTTTATCTGCGTCGGTTTCAGGTTTAACTTAGAGTTGAGGGCTGCGGCTTAAGGGTAAGGGGCTTAGGCTTCAAAAGGGGGAGAGTGCAGGCTTCTGAGAGTAGGGCATTGGGCTCGGCGTGCAGGGTGTGGAGTTTAACTGTAGGGTAGAGTGCTTACGGTCTGGGGCTTTCGATTGAAGGTCGTGGTTTCGGGGGCGTTCAAGGCTTGGGCGGATTGAAGCTCAGAGAATGCCCCCTTAATTGCCGAAACCAGGCACCCTAGACTCTCAACCCTGCCCCGCTCGCTCATCTCTCGCACCTTTCGTGTCATGGTTCCACCTCTTTTGCATGCATTGCCAGCTATAGGGCTCCTTTAAGGCTACTAGCATTTTGGCTTTAACAATAAGAACAGGGTTGTTGGGTATAGCATGGTGAAACCAAAAAGGGACTAGAAGGGCACACGATCAATCTTCCGACTCCATGGTAGAATTCCAAGAAAGGCCAAATTCCTCAGGCAAGGTTTTGCGAACCTGAGCACCGAGGTAGAACATAGGAATGGCAAGTCTAGTCAACGCTATAAACTGCCCATCTATGATGGTGAGGCAGCAGAGGATGACAACGATGATTCCGATTATGGTGATGGTGTGATGATGTGTTAATGAACAGTGGATCTTCTCCTCATCTTATTATCGTCATCATCCCCACTAACCAGCAGCAATATTGTCATCCTCATCGATATCATCACGGCCCTTAGAACCCGGGCTGCCAGGCATCCACTAGACCTAGCACGTCACTGTGCTCACTGTTCTCGTCCTTGCTGTTTCGCTCCATGCCCATGTGTACGCCACCATCAATGCCACGGGTTGCATCTCACGCCAACCCCTACATGTCCCAAACCCCCTACCCTACCCCTACTGATCCGAAACCCCAAATGCACACCCCTGAACCCCTGAACTCCTCCACTGGTCCGTCCCAGGGAATCTTCCAGTTGTCCGATGGCGGCGTCTGAGCGTGGGAGTTGCAGTGGCCCCAGACCTGTGCTGCTCCGTGGCATCTTGTGCATGCAAGTTAGGGAAGGCTTCTTTCCGAAAGAACCCAACACACCCAAGGAATATATGCAGCAGCGTAAATTAACGGGGCTGTCCTGAACTAAGTCAAAGGGTAGTATTGGGGTTTAGGGTTCAGGGTTATTGGCAAGTTATTGGCTCTATGGGCATCAGGTTTCCGAAACCCTCCGGCCCTGATTGGACGTACCTTGTTTCACCGCATGCGTGACACTCATGTTGATGGAGCCGCTGTTCGTCTCCTAACTGGAGCCTTTATCTCGTCTCTTCCTCTCGGCACCGGACGTGGGCGACTGGCCGATTGCTGCTCAACGAACGTTTCTATCACAATGTATGTATGTATGTATGTATGTATGTATGTATATAAACTTAGAAGGCTTACAGGCCTTATGAGCCCGCCTGCTGTCCTCCCAGCTGCCGTCCGAACCACCAGCCGCTGTAAGCCTGGCCTCCGGTGCAGGGTTGCCGGGCTTGGGGACGACGGTTTCTATGCCGTTTAGGGCTTAGGGTTAAGGACACTGTAAGGATTGGGGTTTAGGGTTTAGGGAGTTTAGGGTTTAGGGTTTAGGACACTGTAAGGATTGCTAAAGGTAAGGGGCTGTTGTAGGGTTGCTATAAATCAATTTCAGGATTTGGCGGGCTGAGGGTGGGCTCCAGCTACCTAAATGGTAGGTTACAAACCAGACCCCCCGCAAGCTAAACGGTTTAGGGTTTAGGGAATATAGGGTTTAGGGTTTAACCCCAACTAACATCCCTCAACACCAAACCCGCACGAACAAAGCCCTAAGCTCGAAATTCTCCTTGGCCACCCTATTCCCCCAAACCGTTAAACGGAAAACCCCAATCGCCATCAACTGGGGGACCCGTAACCCGAACCAAGAAACCGGATGTAGGGTTCATGTTAAACTACTGAAATATAACCTGTCTACCGAAACTAGTTTTCATGAGCCTTCTCACATTCATTATCTAGGCACGCGAAAGAGACATGCCGAGTTGTACTACATCCCGCAATTGTCTGCACGAGCCCCAGTACCGGAATTTAAAGAACCCTACCAACAAGTAGTTCTGGTAAGCCTTAAGCCCCCAACCCTAAACGGCCCAAGGGTTCGAGCCGACAGTAGTGTAGTCAGTGCCTGTCGGCATGGATCATGTAGGGGCCTTCATGAAGGCAGTTATCTAAATTCGGGTCCCCTTTAAGGTCCCCAAAATAGTATGGCACCCTTTTTTGAGGGGACCCTAAGAGGGAACCCAATTGAGAGAACTATCCATGAGCAGAATACTATGATTACTGTAAGGAACCCTAAACCCCAAACCCTAGAAAAGTAAGTAGTCCGACCCCTGCATGGCACCATTTCAGGGCATGGGCAGAAGTTCCTTCTGCTGGAGCGGCGGGAGTTGAACGTTTAGGGTTTTGGCTTTGGGGCTTTGGGTTTAGGGTTTTAGGGTTTAGGGTGTTAGGGTGGGCTTAGTTGCTTTTCTTAAAGTGCCATGCCCCTTCTCCGCATGACGGGTCCATCACCTGCCTAAGCCAGGCTTGCAAAAAAGGAAAATTAGGGCTTTGAGGTTTAGGGTCTCGGGGGGGGTTATAAGGATGCTGGGCTTGGGGTTTTTGCGCTTTCAAACTAGGATTCAGGGCTTTAGGGTCTAGGGCTTGTGGTTTCAGGGTTTAGGGCTTCAGGTTATGGGATTTCGGGTTTCAGTTCCTCGGGGCTTCAGGGCCTGGGGATTTCGGGTTTCAGGGTTTAGGGATGTATTTCTGTAGCATGCTTGGGGTTCAGATTCTACAGCAAAAGCACGGAGAACCCAATACCCTCTCATTAAGGAATATACCTCAAATCATAACATGAAGGGTATTGGGTTTTCTGTAGAAGCCTGATGGTCTAAGCCGACGGTCTACCCGGGCCCTAAACCGGGTACAATTGCCTACGTTTAAATTTTGCGGACTCTGGACTGCCCTAGACTGTTGGACTCAACTCACAGCATGAGGCGCATCCCATAGCCTAAACGCCAAGCTCACAAAGCTACACCTGCAGGCCACTATAAATAACCTCAACCGTCGAAACTTAAGATTCTGAGCCCCAGGCCCTAAATTTCCTAAATGCCCAAATCCTACTCTCCTAAAGTTCAATCACTCTAGAAACCTTAAGCTTTAAAATGGGCCTGATAGGAATCCTGTGAGGAGTATGCCCCAAGCTCTCATCCCTCAGAAAAACAAGAAGACCCTAAATCCTCCCCAAACCCAGAGAGCTCGGACGGGGACCGTCCCGGTCGTCCCAATAGTACAGGAGGATGTCCACCTCGAACGCATGCGGCTGGATCCTAGCTGGGGTTTGGGTTTCGCGTTTACTGTATAGGGTTTAGGCTTGAAGGCTGTATGCCGTAGAGGGGTTTCGGCTAGGATTTTCTATCCTGGAGTTGGGGTTAGGGTCTAGGGCTCAAGTTGCAAGCGTTGCTTCTTGACGTAAACTCGCTGTGAATCAGTGAAAGTCTCATGAATGGGTCAGGTTTCCTGGGTCTTTTAAATGTTGGAAAGGATGGTGGCCGCACGCGACACACGATCTGGCCGCAAACACAACACAGAGGCCTTGCTTAAGCTGGAATACCACCGCACACACATACATAGAAAGAAATCCATAGATACATGCAGGCATGTACTCATGCACACATATACGTACGGTAAGAGTGCTTATTTTGGCTGCTGTCGTCGCTTCTTTGCTGTCGTTGCCGGGCGCGTGTTCTTTTTTGTGTCGTTGCGGGGGCACGTTACTTTTTGTTGCTGTCGTTGCGGGGGCGCGTTGCCCATATACGTACCTTTAGTTTGGAGAATGCAATCACAAACAGACAGCATATATGTAGATGTGAGTACATGTATATTTGTACGTGTACAAGTACACAACCTGAGTGGTGTTAGGTACATTATATATGTATATTAAAGTTCTATAGTTCTAGAACTGCATGCATATTTTTTGGCTTTGGCAGCTTTCAGAGGTTAGTAGTAAGGGGTGCAGAAACGGAAGCCGCTGTCCGGGAGAACGGCCAGGCTACCGGCGTCCTCCAAAAGGACGGTGCATGGGGCTAGGATCTGTACGGCGGTCCCAGGCTCCCGCCAGCTGTTCAAGCACCATGCTACCGAAGATCATTCGTGGCTGCGTCCAACAGCTCGTCTCGTCGCAGTGTCCATGTAGCTTCCAGGCCACTGACCCGAATGACACCAAGCTGTGTCCTAATCTCGTAGGTGTTCGCCCCTTAACAAAGGAGAGGTTGGGGCCTTCCTGTTCGCTAACCCAGGGAGGGTTCGGTCCTTCTTGGACCTCTCCGGCTTCCAGTGGCTCTGGGCTCCAGAACTCCTCGATGCCCTCAGTCTTGATGTCGTCAATCTCGGCACTCGTGTAGTCCAAAATTTCACTCAATCACCTTCTCATAGTAGAGGTGGTAGTCGCCGAAGACCTTCACTAGGAGCTGCACCTTATCTCCCGTGGGCAAGTAGGCATCCCGAGTGAGCAGCGCGTCCCACACGGCTCGGTGGGCTTTTCTTTGTGGATTGCCCCAATGCTCCCCCGATTGTGGAACTCGAAGGCCCGGCTGCACCTGTGTGGGAACTGCTGGGGTACATTGGTCATTCTCCCTCCGCTTCCACTTCCGGCTGCGAATCCTGGGGCCAACCGCAGCGGAATTGCAGCCAATTAAGGCCTTTCACTCTCAGCGTATTGACGCAGCCCGGAGATCTCCTAAAGTGGATGGCCAGGCGGTTGTCTGTCCAGAACTGTCGCGCGCAGGCGGCACATGTGGTCCCTTCGGTTCGCAAACGGTACGAGCCCCGACTCCTGTGCACCCTGAAAGGTGCACACCGAGCGCCGCTGTCTTGGGTAACATCTGCAGGATCTGCAGCACCATTGATGTCTGGTAGCGGAGCTGTCGCGGAGGTATAAGGGGGTGGCAACCGCTGAAGTTGCTGGTAATAGTACCCGACGAAGTCCACGTCCAGCTTCTGTACCTGCGTCTTGACCCAGCTAGTCGAGCCCTTGAGTAGCCCCCACCACTCTGGCCGTGACGCATCGCAGGTCTGGGGCCAGTCTGCGAGGTCCTTCCTGATCTCTGGCAGCCAGTTGGTGGCCCACAGTCCCAGTGGCCGACTTGTTGCACAAGAAACAACGTCTGGCTTTCCTCGCCACCATGATCAAGGGATGACTGCCGGCGAAGATGTGAACGAGAGCGCCAGGTACTTCACAGAGGCTCTCGCCGAGGCAGTGGGTTGCCACCAATCGGCCGCGGAGACATGTGTAGTTTTCGGCAAGCGCGGTCCAAGATTTGCCTGTAGAGAGCCACGGCGCGAGGTCAAAAAAGGTCGGGCGGATCGCTGTTTCGAAGACCGCAACCCGGGCCTCAGGAGATCGCACGATCTCCAACCTGAGGGCCTTGCCTTCATCGTAGGAAATCGCCACAATGGCCAAGCATCGCCTGGCCTCTGCAGACCCAAAACTCCTCCCAGATGTGAGGCCGCAGTGGTAGAGATGGCCCGGGAGCCACAGCTGCATTTCGCCGTTCGTGAAGTAGCCAGTAGCGATGGGCAGCCTTTCGTTAAAGGGTCGCCGTCCTGGTCTCGCAGACAAAAAGCGCTGTCATCAGCCCAAGCGCTGTCCTCTACAAGGGTCGGCTCTCCTGTGGTCCCCAACGAGTAAGCTCCTGCAGGGCCATCGTAATCGACCGTGTGTAGCAATCCTTCTCCCTGTGCCAGCTCTGCCACACAATATAGCATTCTGCTGTACACGAAGGCGAAGATGCAATCCGCCCAAAAATCCCTGAACGGGATTAACCCGCGCGTGTAATACAGATGCGGCTGTCGTCACCAAAATTGGTGGTAAACCCTGCACAGTGGTGATAATCCTTGGCAACATGCCTGATGGCGGGGTCGATCGTAGCATCCGTCACGACGCCGCCTTGCTGGATTTCGGGGTAGAGGGCATGAACTTCATCCGGGTCGAGGCGGAGGTGTCCAAACACATGCGCAATGGTCTCGTCATCTGTGATCCTCTCGTCATCTGTGATCCTCCCTGCTGCCAGCTCTCTACTCGTAGCGAACTTCAATATCGGCTTGGTCGATCAACCTGGGTTTGCCAGCGATAGCCAGGGCCTCTGCGGCACAGCTGACCCAGATTCCGACTCCCCAGTGTCGCAGGCTTTCCGTATCGAAACTGATGAAGCGCTGGCAGAAACAGAAGCTAGAAGGTCCCTTGTGCTCCTGGAGGACGAGCACGTTGAATGTGATGGCCTCCAGCTGCTCTTCCTAGTAGCCGTGTGTTTTTTCTGACCTGCTTTTACATATATATATATATGTATATACGCATACATACATGCATGCATGCATGCATGCATGCATGCATGCATGCATGCATGCATGCAGGCATACATGCATGCATACATACATACATACATACATACATATATATATATACATGTATGCATGTATGCATGTATGCATGTATGCATGCATGTATTTACGTACGTACGTATGTATGTACGTATGTATGTATACACCATGCATGCATGCATTTACGTACGTACGTATGTATGTACGTATGTATGTATACACGCATGCATGCAGGCACGCATGAATGTCCGTCTGTCTGACTTTGAAGGTATGAACTTATATGCAAGCATATGGACATACACGAGGCGCCTCGGCGCAGGTGACGTCCACGTTCGGCTTGAAGGAAGGGTCGCTAGCTGCCTTCGGGCTGGCAGCAAGGTAAGCAAAGTGAGGATTTTGCTCTTCGGGGTATGTATGTAGCGGCATTATGTAGGCATGATGGGGTGGCCAACCCCAAGTGCCTCTTAAAGTCTCTGTGACAGCTTCCGATTGGAGGGAGTTCTGAATTTGACAACAGGCTGCAACCAGCACAATGCCACGTAGCATTCCTACCCCGACGCTGGAGGGAGATGGTAACTTACGTAGGTTGAGGTCTTAAGACAGATTATCCTAGATTGGGGCTGGGTGGTGCCAACACCTAAATAGGCCAGGTATGGTCTATAAGGTAATTCCCAAACCTTGACGACAATGGAGTCTATAGGTAAACCCACGGAACTAGTCCTTCATGAACTTCGGGTTCAATGCGGCCTGAAACAGCTGTTCGGCGAGCTTTTCCCCACTTGTCTTCTCGTTGCCTGCGATGCGTGGAGTGGGCACAGGGCACAAGGGCGTCAGGGGGTGCTTCATGGGTCTTTCATACCGCTTAAAAAGCTTTCAACAGAGGCCTCATCCGGAGGCTTTCGACATTCCCCTCCACCCCTAAAGTGGGCTAGCCCTCAAACCAAACAAGACTGGAACTTCTTTTGTAAAAGGCCTGCAAGGTCTGAAGGTGCCATCATGTTCAAGATTCTTTCTCTAGAAACCCTAAACCCTCCACCCTAAACCCTTAACCCTGAACCCTCAACCCAAAACCCTAAACTCCAAGCCCT
>CAJNJA010056563.1:0-24386 GCA_905231915.1 Symbiodinium necroappetens | reverse complement strand
ATATACATATACATATACATATACATATACATATAAATATACATATACATATACATATACATATATATATGTACGCATGCATGCATGCATGCATGCATGCATGCATGTATGTATGCATTTATGTATGTATGTGTATGTATGTATATATGTAGTATATATGTATATATGCATATTATCTCCTCTCCCTCTCTCTCTTCCTTTTTTATACTTTTCTTGCTATTTACCGCTCTTGTAGCACTCGGGCGAGAGAGACAGGGCGAGGGGCACGATGACAAAGCTAAAAAGCTTAGGGGCCTCGCCCTCGACCGATCCTTGCCGGAACCTTGCTGTGTGCTTAGCCCAAAACCCAATGCTTTGAACATAACGGCGGCCTAGAGCCGGAACTCTGATCCCTCTTTAGGCGTTTAGGGCTTTGGGCTTCGGGCTTAGGGTTTAGGGTGTAGGGCTTCATAAACTCACGGGGACTATGACGGGACGCTGTTCCGCATCATTCAGATCCCTACGTCAGGCTCTAGACCCGAGACCTGAAAAGAAACTGACCCTGGCACCAAGACCGGACCTTGCAACTTAGGGTTTAGTGAACCCAGAGTTTGAGAGGTTAGGTTAGGGACGGGGTTCAGGATGTGCACAGAAAACCAATACTCGAATCTGAGAAATCACCTTGTGGAATGCGGCCAATCGGAGTGGTTTAGGGCTTAGGGAGGTCACTGGCTCCATATACATACAAATATTCCTAGAGTGCTGACAATGATCGTCTTGTGTTACAATGTGGTACCCTGCGCACCTGGCCCACTGGTCCGTGGGAACTTCATCGCCACCGATGTGTACCTTGTTTCCGCTGAGACGTCTGCAGTGGTCATGGGTTTTCAGAAGCTTCACTACACGCGGTAGAATGTTCTCCATGTTACTACAGTCGCTTCTGGCTAACGACGTGCATGGAGCAGAATAACTGTGGCGGCCAGAAATCTCAAGTTTAATCCCATAGGAACGGCAGGTGGCATAGGGCGTTGCAGGAAAAAGCCGCACAAGTTCGCTGAGGATGTCCTGGCTTGGGATGTAGCGTTGGCAAACTATATCTGTCTATGCGTGCGAAGATGTACTTATTGAGTCATGTATATAGACTGTTATTCTACGTTCACTCAACTATTCACATACTAGTGGTTTAGGTATACTTTTATTTACACTGATACATGCAGATACAGTTACATACAGGTCTAGTATTTATTTGTGCATACATATATATATATATGCATACATACACATATGTATATATGTACATATGTATGTATGGGTGTAAATATACATATATATATATACATATATATATATATAGATATGTTGTGACTGTTGTGGGCCAGGACTCAGAATCTGCCATGCGCCCCTCTCCCCAATGACGGTAAGGTGTGTTGTTGAAAGGACATGAGGGCGCTTCTCCGTATGAGGGTTTAGGGTTGGTTAGGGTTTAGGGGAGCCTTCATGACACCTTAGGTCAAGGGTCTTCGTTTAGGGGCCCCGGTTTTCTGAAACTCACGTGAAGCCGAAAAGACCTACTTTTAGGGTTCCTTCTTATGGTTTCTATCTATATATATATATATATATACATATACATATACATATATGTGTATATATATATATGTATATGTATATGTATATGTATATGTGTATATATATATATAGTTCCTTATTATGGTTTCTATATATACATATACATATACATACATACATATATATATATATATATATATAGTTCCTTATTATGGTTTCTATATATAGTTCCTTAACAAGGCAGGCTACAGGTAGGGCTTCCAGGGAGCCACGCAGCGGAGCCTTGGTGAAGTTCACGGCTCGATCCGTGGGATTCAGCGTGTACTGCAAGGCACCAAACCTGAAGAAGGGGAGTTCTCGGAATTAGGGTTTAGGGTTTAGGGTTTCGGGTGTTTTTTTTTGAGGGCCTTTTTTCCGCCTAAGCAGTCCTTAGGCGCTTTAGGGTTTAGGGTTTGGGGAGTTCTCTGAATTAGGGTCCCTTTGTAGGTCCCAAATAGAGTACGGAACCCTTGTACAAATTGTACAAAGGAAGAAGACCCTAATAAAGCCTTAGAAAGCCCTAAACTGCCCTAAAAGCCCCTCCGTAAAAACACAAAACAAGAAAACCCTACAAACCTCTCCGGAGTCCTCTTGAAAAAGCCTATAAGCAAGCTTCCTTGCGTTCTTCCTTCCTTGCTTCAGAGGACCACGGGGCCACAGGACCAAAGGATCCAGGAAACAGAGAAACAGGAGAAAAAAAAAACTATAAAAAAAAACAATAAGAATCCTAGAAAAAAAAGACTGCCTGTTTTAAAACCCCTTTGAGTACCCCCTCAAAAAAATCCTTCAGGTCCCTGCCGAAGCCGGGCCGGGAGGCTGCGTGGCCACCTCTGGGTGCCACTTGGCCGCTGCATCCGCGTTTCCTGAGAGTCGGAGTTGACGGTTCAGGGTTTATTTCTTTTGAACTCCTTTTACCCGTTTGCAGCAGCTGTTGCCGCCTGGGGTTTAGGGTTTAGGGCTTTAAAGGGTTCAGGATTTAGGGTTTAGGGTCATAGGTTCCTAAAGGTTGTTTATGGGGCCTGCCTTACAAAGTTTTAGAGGGCTTTTCTTAAGGCAGGAGCCCCGGTCCCCCCCCTCTGGGGCATAGGAGATAGGGTTGACTCCGCCATCGTGAGACTCACACCGACTCTGATCGTCAGCCGGCATGCTCTGGAGGGGTTTAGGGTTCGGGAAGAAAGATGTGGTCACAAAGCTCCTGGACCAAGCCAACCTTCGGGTGGCCGCTTGGAGCCTTTTGGGCTGTAACAGAAACCGTCTGGATGAGAAGCCTGGATAGCCCCGAGACCCTGGGCAAAGCAAGAGTCTGGGCCCGTACCTTTATCCTTGTTAAAGTGGCGTCACTGTGACTCCTCGACACTGAACTGTAGGAAACCCCGTTTTAGATTCTTAGGACGACCTCCGGATCCCACTGCATTCGGCCGGGATGCCCATCTCCGGGTACGAGGCGATCGCCGCCTTGAGGCAAGCCCCAAGCAAGGAAACAGAGAAACCCCTGTCCCTGAAAGGTGACCCTGGCACGAGGAACTCTGCAGTCCCCAAAGACTCCCAAGCCCGAGTCCCCCAAAAGCCTACTCTGTAGACCCCGCCCTGAAAAGGCCGAGCCTGGGGGGCCCCCCCTGGGGGCTTCTAGGCTGCAAAGAAAGATCCTTAAAAGCACGGCAGTGCCGTCCGGCTTGGTGACGCTGAAGACACGCTGCCTTGAGGCACCACCCAGATCCTAAACCCCAAACTCTGAGCGTTGAGTGGTCCCGAACCGCAGTTCGAGTCGTCGAGGCCGGAAAGCCGAGGAAGATACACATGTGAAAAAGCCCAGGTCTCATGGCTAAGACCCCAAGTCCTGACCTCCACTAGCCCTGCCTGGTTGTGACCGGGAAGGTCGAACTCGGGCATGACCTTCCAAGAGGTGATGGGTTTCCACGTCTCTTTCTGGGTGCTATGGGGCAGTAACACTGCAGGATGACTCATGATTACACCTAGGACGTAGGATTCGGTCAAGATTACACAAAAGTAGTGCTACCAAATCACGAGGCTACCATATCAGGACCCTGGCAGTTGAGGCTATGGCGGCTTTTGAACCTCTCAGCTCCCACCTGATGCTCTGGGCTTCAGGAGCCAAGGCGCGGGCTGTAGGGCTTCATGGACACGGGACCTAGATTCCTGCAAGGGCTATCACCATCATCACCATCATCGTCCCTTCCCGTTCCTGCTGTTCCTCGGGCTGCAATGCTGCCGTTGCTAGCACGGCCACTCTCGCCGATGCTGCTCGGTTTCATGAAGGCTGCCTCGTGCTACCCGAATAACTTGGTCAGCCTGCCGGCTCTAAGGAGGCCTGAATAACACTGTAACAGTATCCTCTTAGCGTCCCTATCAAAGTAAAATCCAGTTTACAAAACTCTGTCTTAGCTGTCAGGCAGGAACGCCCCTGTTCAAACCATCAAGGCATGAAAACCATTTTCCAGTTGTGAAGGCATGAAAACCCTCTTCACATCATCGCGAGGGGTTCAGTTCATGTCTTTCCGCCTCGATGTGCAGAGACTCTGCGAGACTGAGGATGTCCTCGATCTCCTCTCAATCACAGGGTTTAGGGGTTAGGGTTTGTTTTAGGGGTTAGGGCGTTCGGGGTTTAGGCCTTGAGGTGTATGATTCTCTGAAACTAAAGGGCTTCTCGGGAATTTCATGGCGGTTCATAGGGCTGTATTGGGTTTTCCAGGGGATGCATATGGAGTTCAGAATGGCAGCTTCTCGAAAGAAGTCCGTTGTGCCTGGATCTCAGATTCCCTGACGATGTAGACACAGCATAGCCGACTGGAGATCGTAGGACCTTTGGTTTAGGTTTCGGGATATAGGGATTAGGGCTTTACGGCCTGCCGTATAGGGTTTTGTGTCTTTTTCTACGAAGATTATACAGTGACTGTAAGGGGGGATACATACGAACTCCCAAACAGACCTCTACTACGCGTGTTCGAGCCCTTTTTTCCGCAGCGCCGGCCTATCCTTCGAGAGACCCCCCCCCCCGCCCTTTTGGGCGTCCTCCACGGTGTAGGAGTGGTTGTAGGGCTGGCCGTCCAATCGGGGAGTGTGACCCTGGCCCCGGGCTTCCGGCAGGACTTTGGGATTCCGCATTCGGGGCTCAGGGTTTCTAAAAGAAAAAAGATACAGATGTATATTTACATATATTTAGATATAGATACAGATATAGATAGAGATGTAGCGATGGATATAGACACAGATATAGATAAGGATATGATAAGAGCGCCGAGATATGCCCTCTGCCTTCGGCGTCCCACGGCGTGCCGCTCCGAGGGAGATGAGCTTAGGATACCTGGGACTAGAAGCCGGAGTTCGGGGTTAGGGTGTAGGGTTTAGGGTTTTGGGTTTAGGGTGTGGCTGTCGGAATTAACGGCTTGAGGGTTGACCTAGGGTCCTGACAGTTCGAGACATGGTTTCCCTGATGCGGTGAGTGTCGGTAGCAGGACCGAACAACTACATCAGGATCAGATCAGTGTCCTTAATGCGAAGACCCTCAGAACACATAGAGCTGCAGGGCTTTCAACAGCAAACAGAAGCATAGACCTGTCGACAAAGACTGCCTTCGAGCCGGTAGTGCAATGATTGAAGTGCCTTAAAAGCCGCCGGCACGTCCCATGTGGCCCTCAACGCTCAGGCTTTCGAGCTAGCTCTAAACCGTGAAACCCTGTCATCAAGCCCAGGCAGCAAGGACGGCGAAAACTAGCTATGCCGGACGCAAAGCGAGCACGATGATAAAGTCAGAGTGGTTCCGAAACTCAATGGTGATAAGCCGCAGCAGCAGCCACAACAACAACAACAAAGATTACGACAACAATGCTGGTGACAACAATGATTCTGGCAGCACCATCCGTCCATCACCACCAAATGCAACAATCAGCAACGTAATTTCCAAATTCATCACCTGCTGCCATCCTCAGATCCGCGACCCTAACGGGAAAGCAGCACCAGGGCTCATTGTGACAGGTCTCGAGGATACCGCAATAACAAAACCGACAGCAACCACAACAAGCACGCCGATCGAATGTAAGGATAACAGGCAAAGAGGCTTCTCCACCGGAAAACGCCAGCCCTGGTCATCGGTGAGGTGCCAGTGGAAGTGGTTCATCTTAAACCTTATGAACTGTCGTTTTAGAGCCATGGGCGCTTGGGGGGGGTGACTGTAAACTTTTATGGCACAGCCATTACTCCTGTATTCTGCATACCTTCTGCACAGGCAAGCTACTACAGTGGTCTACCATACTCTGCTGTTCCTACAGTCTACTATGCTCTGCTGAAAATTTCCAAGCCACAGTGAGTCGCGCTGTGGAGTACCTTGCTAGACTCTACCGTAGTACATCACTTCTAGATGATAGCTGCTAAGCAATTCGGTCTAAGTCGAAAGCTTAAGGCTTCTAAGGATTGAAGTGCGAAGCTTGAACCTTGGATCCGTAGACCGATGTATACACCTCAAACCTGCAACCGTGAAATTCAGAGCCCTCCCTTCACAAAAATGCCGACCACAAGCACATGGCCCCCAAACTCCAAACTCCAAAGACTTCTGGCAAGAGGCAGCGCCATTGTCCTGAGCAGGTGCTTCACCTCCTGGTGCTGAGCAAACTCAATCGGGAGTTTGATGCTTGGGGTTTGGGGTCACGCAATGTGAACAAACTCGATTGCAGCATGCTTGCTTCCACTACGGCATGTAATTCAAGTGCACCTTCTGGGCTGGATAGACTCCCAAGCGACATCCGCGTGATTGTTGAGTCTGACAGGGTTCAGGGCTGAGGGAATTTGGGTTCAGGTCGGGAAAGGCAGTCCTTTGGGAAGAAGAAGTGGCGGCTCACGTCCAGCATAAGCCCTCGCCACGGCAAGGCAGGCTTGTCACGAATGCTCACCTGGGCTTAGGGTTCAGGGTTTAGGGTTTAGGGCTCCGATGCAGACACACCAGCTGAGCTAAGGGCACCAGGAACCCTCCGTCTCAATGCACGCACGAGAAATTTCGGTAACATTTCATGTCGTACCTTTGTGTTTACATTTGTATCTATATATCTATATACACACACACGTCTGCCCTCAGAAAGCATTAAATCCAGATCCCAAGCCTTGTGATCTCCCGGAAGGACAAGGCACAGCTGGAGGATCAGGAAAAGGTATAGCAATAGCCAATAGTCGTAGCAATAGTTGCAATAATCGTAACCATAAAGGTAACGTGATAATGGAAATAAGAAGTAAAACAATAGTAATAGTAAGCGTCAGTATTAGTGACAGTCTTGTAAAAGGAGTTCTAACCATAATCAACATAATAATCAAAGCAATAATAAGAATAAGACAATCATGAAAACAAGCAACCGTAATATTGCACTTTTTTCATGGCTGGCTAATGAGCCAGCACGGGCACCCAGAACTTAAGTGGTAGCTTGTTCGCGAGGTTTCTCTCGGGGGCTCAGGGTAGGCTGAAGCCCAAACCATAACGCCCTAAATCCTCACACAAAAAAACCGTAACCCAAGCCCCCTCTGGAAATACAAGCCGAGGCCGTCCGAGGGACCAATGGCAGCTGCCAAATACCCGACTCGGGCTTCTGAAGCAGCTGCCGAAGAGTCATGATGCCGTTGAAGAGGCCATGCTCGGTCTCCTGGGTGTGAACTTTCTTACTGACATACCAGAAGTTTTTCTAATCAGTGATCCAGCACGCAACTCACCGAGGTACGTGAGGAGCGGAGAAATTGCCGAACCGGGGAGCCCCAGGCCCTATCACGTCGGGGATTCCAGGCTCAAAGTTTCTGGAATTAGGACTGCCTTGGGGTTGAGGGCTTTGCGGCTTAGCGTGGAAAGGCTAAATCCTTCAGAAAGGGCTCAGGGGTTCCCCTGGTGGTGTCAAGCGGCGGCAACGAGATCCACGCCGGAGCTCGTCACGTTGAGGGCGTAACCCTGCAGCTTCCAGGGTTTAGGGTTAGGGTTTAGGGTTAGGGCGGAAGGCCGCCGTGGGATGCCCCTCAGTTTGCTCACCAAGACGATTTCAGCATATATAAGGTCTGGGGTGTAGGGCTCAGGGTTCGTGTCGTACTGAAAGGAGAGCCGAAACACTGCTCAGCTAAAGCTCTCCAAAGGAGAGGACCGCGCCCTCATTAGTTCAGAAGCTTGTTGAGGAGCTTCGGGATCAAAAGCTCTCACCACAGACCCAAAGGCCAGAGCCAGCAAAGTGAATCTTCAGCACATTTGGGCTTGAGGGCTTTAGCGCTCTAGGGCTTGAAGGGTTGAGGACATAGGCGCAAAAAAATGGTATTCCAGGCGAAACCGGCAAAACTGTGCACAGACAGGCAGCCTGTCTCTTACGCCTTGCTAGCAATCGTACCAACCGTCTTTGAAGCAAGACCCTGCAAGCTCAAACTGTAGACAAACAACATCCGAACACCAGATGTTCGACTCTCACCCCACCCCCACGAGCCCCCAACGGGAATCCCATGAAGTAGAAACCGACATGGCGATAGCAGTCAGACATGTAAACGAACAAACAGAGGAAGAGGAGGAGCAGGAAGAGGCGGATGATCATGCCTTCTCATGCCACCTGCGGCGTCAAGCCTGAAACCGCGGACTCCGAGCCCCTGCACCCCGGAACTCCAAAAGACCCAAACATTCAAACCCTGAATTTTGAGCCCCCGTCAACACTGAATCCTTCTCCCTAAACTTTCCGAAACTCCTCCTCACTCAATCCTTCGCAGCTTCGCGGGAGCCCCGAAGCCCAGAAATCCCTCCGGATTCGCAAGGGCGGCTGTAGGATCAGGGTTCAGAAGTAGAAAGTCGAAGTTTAAAGCTCATTCTAAGTGTTACGAGTGGGTTGCCTCTAGTATCTCCGGTCCCCTGAAGCCTTATGTACATTTATATATATATATATATATACATATATATGTATATTTATATATATTTATTTATTTATTTATATATATATATATACATATATATATATATGCACACATGCACATGTACATGTATGTGTATATATATATATACGTATATGTATATATATATATACATACGATGCCGATACAAATCTCCCTTCAACACCCAATGAATACCTTACCAAAGCCTCCAAAAAGCCCGTCTAGAATCCCGGGAAAGGGCGCAGGCGCCAAAACCTAAACCCTCAAACCCCTAAATACTTTAAACCTAAACCCCTAAACCCCTAAACCCCCAAAACCCCCAAACCCCTAAACCTCTAGACCCCTGAACCCCTAAACTCCTAAACCCCTAAACCTCTAAAGACCCCTGAACTCCTAAAACCCCTAAAACCCCTAAAACCCCTAAACCCATAAAACCCCTAAACCCCTAAAGCCCTAAAACCCAAAAGCCCCTAAACCCCAAGCCCCCAGGCATCCTCTGCTCCCAGGCCCACGTCGGCCAGGCGCGCCGAGAGCAGCGGCGCGTCGGAGGCTCCGGGCTCGGAGGAGTCCTTTTTAGGGTTTAGGGTTTAGGGGTTTAGGGTTTAGGGGTTTAGGGTTTAGGGGTTTAGGGTTTAGGGTTTAGGGTTTAGGGCTGGAAGTCGGCGTTTTTGTTGAAGGGGGGCTCTCTCTCTCTGAGTTTAGGGCTTAGGGCTTTAATGGGAGTATGTAGAGTTTAGAGTTTAGGCTTTGGCGTTTAGGGCCTAGTGGAGGGTTAAAGAGGGCTAGGGGCTGCTAGCGGCGTAGCTGGATGGCCCTAGCCGGTGCTAGAAAGAGAATGACGTGTCAGAGAGCACAAGATGGCAGGCCGAAGGCTGCAAACGATGGCTCGATAGGCACTTCTCTTTTTCTGGATTTGCACCATAAAAGCTTCAGTAAGCACAGACGATCACCAGCGACTGTGTGAGAGACTGACAAGTGGAATTCACTTGCATGTCCCCCTCCCCGGGAAATCTTTTGAAATAACACACAAGAAACTTTCCACATCTTCAGAAAGAAGGTGCCGCTGCTGCACCATTTGTTGTAGCTGCTGCTGCTGCATCCATAGGATTCATTCCTTCTGCACGACGCTTTCGTGCTGAGCGCATCTCGGGATCCTCAACAATCCGCCACCGCTACTGCATCTTGTAGAACATTTCCAGTTCCTTAGCTCCACCAGCCTTAGTCAAAGCATTAGCAAGCTGAGCCTCGCTGTGAACCCATCGCAAGATGACCTGAACGCGCTGTTGCGCTTCCTTCAAGCCGATCATCTCGATGTTGCTCCTTTTCTCAGCCCCTTTGATTGACAGGACCTCAGTAGACATCTTGTCGTAGACATTCCTAGAGTCCGTGATAACGCAGCCTGGCACTCTCTTCACCAGAGAGTCGGGACTTCGCACGTCCTGACACCCTCTCTCGATCTCTGCCATCTGAAATCTGCAGAAATACAGAACATCCTCCCCGTTCACAGCTGCCAAGGTCTCGGCAGCCCCTGGACTTCTGCACGTTCGGTCAATGCGATTGCTGTGCCAACTCAAGAGAGTGACAGAACCCATATCCCCTTTCAGAAGCCCTTTAGGTCCTATTCCAACCACAATCCCTTGAGTACTCCCTCCATCGGGCCGGTTCTGGCTCCCCGCGTCCACCCACGCGTACAGACATAACTCCTCAGTGGGCGCAAAACGGTGGACCATAATCTTATAGTCCTTGCGAGCTCGGGTGTGCTGCACCAGAATGTTGGTTCGAATGATGGTACTTACGGTACTCTGGCTCACCTCCGAAAGGAGCAATCCAACCTCTGCCGAAATGTGAGGAGCAACTTGTTGAGCGTGCCAACTCAGTGCTCCTAAGGTAGCCCGCAGAGCTGATTTTTCCTTGTCGCTTGTTGCCGCCTTGTCCATCTTTCTACGACTCGAGGAAATGGGAATTTCCTGCACATGTTCCTGTACATACTTGCTTTGTGACAGCTCGAATCCTTCAGCCGTCTGGGTGATCTGAACTCCACATTGCATGAACTGATCCTCTTCCCAGTCACCCCACCGAAACTTGGCCTTGATCTTGTCAAGAATTGCTTGCCAAGCCACGTCCTGTTCTGATCCTCCAAACAGGAAGTCGTCCACGTGACCAGTGATTATTCCCCGAACTTCTCCTGCTGGCCTCCACACCTAGGAACTCCGTCACCGTCCGGTACCATTCCAATGGAGCATCAACCAAGCCGTAGCATGCCCGCTGTAAGCGGGTCACAGATCCTGAAGGTATGCCCATGGCCGCGCAGATCTCATCTGTGGGCACGCAGTGAAGGAGATCTGGATAAGGGCGTCCTTGTAAGAATGCCCCGCTCACGTCTCCTTTCATGGCCTTCCATCGACGGCTTGCTACGTAGTGTAAGAAAAACTGTCTGGACTGTCTCGTCACAACAGGGGACGTAGTTTCTCGGTGTTCGTACTGTGGGTCGTGGAAGCCAAGCAGTACTGCTCTTGCCTTTGCTTTTCGCCCTCCTCCTTCGAGAGGTTTCCACGTTAATACCCATCTCATCCCAACAGCCTGTGAACGGTTTGGCTGGAGCTCTGGGGGCAAAACTTTGAAGGCCTCCGAAGCTATGAAGTTTCGGACTTCCGTGGCTTTTGCGGCCTGAAATTCCGCTCTCTCCGCTGGAGTAAGCCTCCTCTCACTGACCTCCACTGACCTCTTCTTGAGGGTTCCCGTGAAGAAACCTTCCAGATTGTTGAGGGCCTTCTGCCAGCCTCTCTTAGAGTCTGGCATGTCAAGCTCGACGGCCACAGCTGCCGATTCCTCATTCCAGAAAGCTGTTTCGGACTCTGACCATTCATTCTCGGGGATCATGTTCCACCAACAGAGGTGCGCTTCCTGTGAGGCCTCGGAGGAAGTAGGTGCTTGAACTCGAGGACGACGTAGGTGCCCTGAGGGCTCTTCTGTAGGCATCTCCTCATCCACAGGCTCGGGAGCAGGGCGTTTGCTCACAATGCGCCGCCGTGTAGGTTGTAACTCCTGAGAGGGGTCCTGCGCGCGGTGCCACTCCGTCATGGTGGGAGCGGGAGTACCTGTCAGGTCTTCATACTGGTTCCCACCAATCTGCTCTACCACGCGATTGTAGGTCCAAGGAGTAGCGTTCTCCTCCGTCAGGGCCTCGACGAGTTCCTCCCGAGTGGAGGCATGCCGGAGATGCTCTGGCGCACATTTAATGAGCTGCCTGCCTCGGACCAGCCACACTGCACTGCCTGGACGGTTTTCTCCTTCTGGTCCACGACGAGTCTCAGTAGCCAGCACTCTGGCCGGGCCGAGGAACCTTCCTTTGCGGCTGCCGGGGGCATTCTTGTGCTTCCCGGACTCCTGGGTTCTCCAGAAGTATACAAGTTCACCCGGCCTGAAATCATAGGCTGGTCGACTGCGAGAGCGCTGGGCTCTGAGCAAGCGTTGTTTCGCCTGCCACTCTGAGTGGGGAGGCGGTGTGTAGCGTCAGACAACCGCCCCACAACATCAGCTGATCTACCAAACACAAGCTGCAGTGGAGAAAACCCTCTAATCAGCTCCCTTTGGTTAAAAATCCTCACAGCAGTCGACAAGAGTTCATCAGCGGAAGTGTCCGGATCGTCCTCTCGCATCTTATGCATGGTTTCCTTGAGACCCTTAACAGCTTCTTCACAAACCCCAATCTGCCAGTGAGCTTCCCCTGGAATGATATCCAGGTAAATGTCCTGTCGGTCACAAAATTCTTGCAGGGTTTGGGAACGGAATGATCCAGCTGGGTCCACCCTCAAACACTTGGGATTCCCGAAGTACGACGTCCATCCATCCCTCAAATACTGAAGACACGTCGCGGCTGAAGGCTGCTGTTTGGGGCCTCGGGTCAGGATTCGGGCACACCGGTATCTGGAATACTCATCAATCACCACAAGAAATTGAAAGTGCTCGTGTGTCCTTGGATCTTGCCAGTGACCCACGTCAGCAGATATAGTGTGAAAAGCGGGAGGCAATGGTTCCAAAGATGAGACATGCTGAGGCTGTATCCGGGCCTTCTCTTGACACACGGGGCACACAAACTTCTGGGCCAGGTCAAGGACCTTTTGGGGAGCTCCTCTCCTACGAAGGGCCTGAACCAAGTGTCGAATGCTACAATGACCCGTGGCAGCATGCAGCAGGTACAAGTCTCTCTTGATTCTCTCCTCTTCTTTCTTCTGGGCAGTTCCAAACTTAGGCTTCCACACAGGCGGTCCTTTGATCACAAGGGCTTCATCAACTGCATAACTGCTCGTCTTTCCAGAAGGCTGTCCTCGAAACCCAGTCCTCTGAAGCCAACCCTGAATTTCATCTCCTAACTCGTCATACCCTCGAGTCATGAAAGCCGTGATCACAATCCTGGTCCCTTCCCACTTACAGCTGCTGTGCCACACCTTCGGGTTGAACTCCACCACTCGGTGGCGCGTCGGCTTGGTGTGGCCCCACAAGGTGGAACCGTCTGCTCGCACCCGAGGACAGGTAGCTTCGGGCTGTTCGGGACTAGTCCCTTCCACCCAGAGCTCTCCCCCGGTGTAAGAGCCTAGCCCCACAAGGTAGTCCGGAAAATTCTGGTGGTTGTTCACATCTCGATGCACAGGAAGCTGGTTATCACAACTCACGGTGAAGGATGACCACCGGGCAGTAGGCTTCAGTTGCTTCTGAAGAAAACCATTCAGGTATCGGGTCACCCATGGCTGCTGTTCCGTGAGTTTAGTGACCCCGTACTGGGAGCCATAGCTGTAGGCACCGAAGGTACCATACTGAGCCTGATTGTTGCCTATAATGTTCCTAGTCTTGGTCCCGCGGTTTGGAAGGGACAGGGATTTGAGAAGACGTTCACAAGCTTGCATGCTAAAGTCCTTGCGGCTCCACAGTTCCTTAGCGGTTTGCTCGGAAGCCTCATCAACTTGGTAGGCTTCGTGACCTTCTACTGGGTTGTCATTGGTAGCCGAAGACCTGGGGGAAACCTCGGGCGCCTGGAGATTCCCTACCTCGGACACCTGAACCTCATACGCCTCCCTGTAGTCCCCCGGTATCATCCCAGATCCGCCAAGGCAGCTTAGACATCTTTGTTCGGGCAGGTTCGGAACTTTCAGTTCATTGCACACACAACTCTCTCCTAGTCCAAAGCCTTCGGGAAGACTGGTCTTCCAACATGCTTCACGAAGCACGTCATGATGACTCAATTCCTCTAGTAGGTACTTCGTAATCCGCTTGGACAATTCGGTAGTGTAGGTGTCCTCGTCATTCTTGCTTTGGCCAGTGGAACGAGCATGCTGATAACTCTTGGGACACCTACAAGGAAGGTCAAGACTTTGGGCAAGTCGGGTGTGCGTGGTGAGGAAACGCCATCCCTGCTGAAAGAACTTCCCAGAACCCGACTCTCTACGATTTACCGCGCAACCCTTGCACACTACATCATGCAACTTGTATTGCTCACGAATCTGTTGAATCATGGGAAGTCTCCAGGCTAAACATCGCTCGCTCATTTCCCACACCACATGACACCCTTGCTGAATCGCGTAGTGCATGACTGCACAGCATCCTTGGTACATGCGCCGTGCTTCCAGTCGCTTCTGTAGTAGCGCTTCAGCCTGAGCTCCTGTGTTCTGGTTCATGGTTTGAAGGGGGCTATACGCACTACTTGGAGGTGACAGCCACACGAGTTGTGGCTGCTCTAACCTAATTCTATCCTTCACCAGCTGCAAGCCCTCCTTGCTACCTACATCACAGGCATTCCATAAGGCACATCGAGAAGCGGCTGTGGCCACTCCTGTCGCCTGTTGCACAGCCTCTGTCAAGATGCTTTGCGGTCCACAACACACTTCCATCAGAACTGCTCGTCCCCCATTTGCCAGACCCTGGAAAAGCCCTGGAACAACCGACCACGACTCCTCCTCCAAAGCTCTGGCCGCTGGCTCACTTAAGGCCCGCACAGGTACTGAGGTGTCAGCCGAGGTGTCGCTAACTGAACTATCTGGGTCCGAGGCTTTCTGATGGAAGGTAGACGCACTCACTTGGAAGGGCTCAGTGATGAAACCTTCTCGTAGCTCCCGGCGTCCGAAATCATCTCCTCGTCGGGGTGATTCTCCTTGCGAGGGCGGCTCTGGCGCCGCTCGGCCTTCAACTCGTTCACATCCTGTTGCAACCCTTGAAGAGCACCCACAAGCTGCTGGAGCACCTGAGTGCTGACACTGCTGGCTCCCTCGGAAGGAGGCTCGGAGTGAGAGCCGGCCGAGGACCTCATCATCGTCTTCTTTGGAGTCGTGGGCGGGTAGCCTTTCGCCTTGCTCTCTCCCTTCTTGATCTTGTCCTCCGGGTTCTCCTCCAACCACTGAGCCAACCGCGACAGCTGGGGGCAACACCCGCCCTCGCGGGCAGTTTGCCGCACCCACGTGATGTACTCCTTCTCGGTGGCCTGAAGCTCGCTGTAGCTCAGGCTGGCGAACTTCCCGAAGCCGACGGGGTCGCTTCCCTCCGCCGTAGCCATCATGTAGATCTTCTCCAACGCCACCTTCCGTAGCTGTACCACGGTGTGGTTGGGGTTCGGATTGAGGCGAAGGGTCTTCGTCATGTACTCGATGAGGCCACTCTTCTTGGCCCCTGCTCGATTCATCTCGCGTGTCATCTTCTGGTACTCGCTCAAGTTGTCGGCGCGGCTGCGAAGTGAGGTCACTTGATTCTCCTCCATCAGGCTCTGCAGTTGGTTCTGCAGTTCCAAGCGGCGACTCTCCAAGGTCGCGACACCCCCCAACTTCCCGATCTCCTCCAAGAGCTGGGTCTTGTTCATGGAGCTGATGGAAGGCATCTCCACGAAAGTGAGGGGAGGTCGCACAGGAGAGAGGTTCTCGTTGGCTTGTGCTTATGCGGCTGCTGTCGTTGACTGAAGATGAACCTGACTGGGGGTTCCGGCTGCTGCGAACCTTGTCACCATCTATTCTCACGTCAGGCTGCTGCTGTTCTGAAGATGTGGAAAAAGACTCACACAAAGATTTCCTACCAGCATAGTTAGCACTCACATCCTGATTCCCCGGGGAGGTGAGGGTCTCACTATCTGGCTCTATCCCAGTGCCTGTAACATCTGAGTGGTCCTTCCGCTTTTCAACAGGCGATCTGAAAGGCGGAAGGTGCTGTCCCTAGCACATGAGGTCTGCAAAGCTCGGCAAGGGTTCCTTCAAGGCCACCGAAGTGGCAAGAAGATCGTCACTCAGAGAAATCAACTGGTGTCCAGAGCTGGATCTCTCCAGGCGGACAGCTCGGCTGCTATTGAGCCGACGGAAAACTACGATGTCACTTTCAAAATCGATTGTCGCGCCTAAGGCGCGCAATGTGTCGATAGACAACAAGATCGGTCCGTGGCCTCGGTCCAGGGCGTGGACTCGCAGTTGTCCTGGGCTTCCTCCCGCTGTCACCTTAATCTGTGCCGTACTCAAGCACTGGTCCTGGCTTGAGTTGCCGAAAGCGAAGACTGGCCTCTCTGTCTGTTCCAAAAGCGGTCTCGATTCACTCGCATCAATGCCTCCAGAGCTGCGACGCTAGCCACGGTCTTAGTGGCTCCTCCATCAATCACTGCCTTGCCGTCCTGGACAGCTGTGGCAGTGTCAGGTAGGGAAGCCGAGGAATACGCGGCCTCCGTGTCGAGCGTATTGTCCTGGGCGGCCTCACTCACAAAGCAGATGAAGGGCGCCTGCTCGGGCTTCTCGACGTGGTTGGCTGAGGCCTGTCCTTTGTCTGGACAGTTCGCGGCTCGATGGCCTAGGCGGCCGCATTTGAGGCATGTGAGGTGTGAATCGTCTCTTGGCTGAGATGTAGACCCTGAGGGTTTGTAGGAAGAGGTTCCAGAGTTCACCTTGTAGTACTTCCTGGATTGTCTCACTTCATGCTGTCGGGCTCGAGCTTCTCGTAGTGTCCTCCGACTGCGCTCCAGAGTAGCATAGGCTTCTCTGGCATCCGCCTGGGCCTCTGTGATAAGCGCCATGCCCTCATCGTTGAGGCCTTCTTCGGCAAGAAGGGCTGCATCCATGTCGCCGGGGGCATCATCTTCTTCATCCTCGGGGATGGCATCGCTGAGAAAGGTGTGGTGCTTGCGATTCCGATCTCGACGTTGCAACTCAGCATCCGGCCACTGAGCTCGGAGCTCGGTCGCCACTCGATCGACCGAGAACTCACCTCGAAGCGCCGTCTGGACGGCATTTCGCTCTTGAATGTCCAATCCAGCATCCACCAGAAGCAGCCAGCCTTGTACATAGTCTGGAAGAATTTCCACAGGCTTCTCCGGCTTGGGCTTTCCCCAAGCCCCCGATGATGACTGCCACGTGGTAGGATACCACGACCAAGACTGATATCCCCAAGAGTTCTGGCCTGTCTGGTAGTCCCAGGAGGAGGACCACCAAGGCTGCCAACGATGATCACTGCCTTGATTGCCCCAACCTGAGTGAGTGGTTGCTTCCGTTGAGGCCTCTCCGTCTGCATCGTGATCATCCTGGGCGGGGGCCTCAGTCTCAGCATCTCCTGAGGTCCTGGAGTCCATGCTGTTGCGACGACTTGATTGCCCTTCGCCCCACGTTCCCCATCCCTGACGGTCTGAGGAAACTGACTCTTGAGTCACCTTGCCTTGTTGACGAAGAACCCTCTGTAGGGATTGCTGCGCCCTCATGTAAGCCTCGACCTTGCGGGTCACGTAGTCGTTGATAGATTCGCCACCCTTGCGTTTGGTGGCCCGGAAGTACTTGTTCATGAGCTCCGAAAGTTCTGGAAGTTGTGGTTGTCCCAGCCGAGCCCGAAGGAATTTCATGAGTTCGGATACCCCATCGGGATGGGCACCCCAGTCTGCCGCCTGTCCTAAGATAAGACGACGGGCTGCTCCACTCAATTCGGCCTTCAGTTTCGGAGCGCACATATGGCGCTTGTGCCATGGCTGAGTCTGTTCCCAGAGGAAGCTCTCCTCTTCGTAAGCAGAAAAGGTAGCAGGGTCTCCGCCCCACTGCGGTATACCATCCTTGCTTCGGGGGATCCCGCCACTCGAATCTCCCCCGCCGCTGCTCATCCCTCACAGGTTTGCACGTGTGAAGTTCAAACTGTAGGTCCCTGGATTCCAAGCTGCGCCCTCCTGACCTGGTCAGAAAAGGGCTCCGCTACCGTGCTAGCGGCGTAGCTGGATGGCCCTAGCCGGTGCTAGAAAGAGAATGACGTGTCAGAGAGCACAAGATGGCAGGCCGAAGGCTGCAAACGATGGCTCGATAGGCACTTCTCTTTTTCTGGATTTGCACCATAAAAGCTTCAGTAAGCACAGACGATCACCAGCGACTGTGTGAGAGACTGACAAGTGGAATTCACTTGCAGGGGCTATATTTAGGGTTTAGCGTCTGGGGCTTAGGGCTAAGAGGGTTTAGAGTTAGGGATTTAGGGGTTAGGGAGTTTGAGGGGATTTAGGGTTTGGGGTTCAGAACTTGGGGTTTAGGGTTTTGGGTTTGTGGTCTTGGGTTTGGGTCTTAGGTGCGCTGAATGCAAGGCCTTCGCCAAAAGGAGTGTTCTTCTTGTTCCTTCAGCTCTCAGCGCAAGGATTACTGTTGGTATATTGTTTTCTTGATAGCCGCACTACCATCACGACCAGTGTTGATCTCATTACCATTGCTAGTATTGTTGCGGTTACGAGTCCATCATGACTAGCAAGGGGCCCGCAACACGTTGTTGGGGTCTTCAGGATCTACTGTAGCGACACCCCACCGAACTTCCAAAGGCACCGAAAATCGTACAAGATGCTCAATCCCCTCAGGGCCTTAGTAATTAATCTCTTGTGTAGCAGCAAACTGCTAACACCTCAGAGGCAAAGAAATTTAGAACCACCCTGCCACACCCTCCCGCCAAGCCTCGCTGTCTATCATGGACCCGACGAAATCGTCCAGCGTCTGCCTGCCCAAAGGATCAGGCCTTCTGCTGTTGCGGTTCGGAGCATTGGCTTTATGACTCAAGTTTAAGGCTTTATGCGACCACCACGACGACGAGGACCACGACGGAGGACACTGAGCATGCCCACCAACGTCGACGTCATGACTGTGGTCATCATCACCATCATCATCACCATCATCATCATGAACATTATCATCGTCACCGTCATCACCAACACGGCCATTCTCATCATGATACTCGAACAATAATCTCACTGTCATTGGGATCCTGGAAACAGCGATACAAACAGTGGCCGTAGTAGGAAAAGCAGCGATGCTGGCACAAAACACCGCACATGCACAGGCCTCAGTGCGACGCTGGGCAGGTCTGCTGTCAGCTTTCGCACCTTTCAGGATTCACACAACAGCAAGAACAACGAACACCGTGAAGAGTGATGTGGTCCTGTACCTCTTCTGAAAACAAGCCCTTTTTTGGAACATAATTTCTCTTTCATCCAAACCTCCTGAAACGGTGTGTTGATTTCAGTCTGTGGCTGTTCCGTAAGTAGAACAGAATGGAGACTTCTTCCAGGACTCTACCACCCTGACCACTCCCAAACTGAAGCCTGGCTCACTGTCATCCCCATCTTTAACATGATCATCATGATCAACCACCATCATCATCATCATCATCATCATGTATCCATCATCAGCGACATCACCGCATCCATAACCGTCACCATCATCATCCTTATCAGTCTTTCTCATGCCCACCATCCTCACGATCATGACTATCATAATCCTCATGATCCTCCTTATCAGAACCCTAGGAGCGCTGTTACCATTCTCACTATGCAGGTTTCCGAAAATAGGGGACCCTAATATAGTACCCTAAACAGTAGGATCCTTATTATAAGGACCCCAAGATAAGGTACCCTAATTTTCGGAAAGTCCCCTATAGACTAGCTCCGTTTGCCGCACGTCGTTTTTACGCCTCCTCCCTGAAACCCAGGCCCCGGCCTCAAGCTGGCCCTGCCTCCTGCGGAGCGGGGATCGCGGTTTAGGGTTGAGGGTTTAGGGTTCAGGTTATAGGGTTCAGGGTTTAGGGTTTAAGGTTTAAGGTTTAGGGTTTAAGGTTTAGGGTTTAGGGGACGTTTAGAGCTTGGGGGTTTCAGGTTGCGGGCTTCGGGATTGGACCGATGATCTTCAGGGGAGGTCCTGAGGCTCCAGATCAGACATCAAGCATGGGCTTTGAATCCGGTTTAGGGTTTAAGGCTTAGGGTTTTGGGCTTGAGGTTTAGGGCAAGCAGGCTTTAGAAGGAATTCCTACTGGCTTTGGACTCGTGGCGCTAGACAAACCAGATGGACAGCGGCAAGGTGTGGACGAAGACACTTCGGCTTCGAAACCCGAAACCCAAATCCCCAAACCCTAGAGGAGGACGGCAAAGGGAGTCCACGTCGCGCTCCTCATGCGCAGCCTCCATACAAAGTGGAAATTCCAGACAGCAGAAAACAAACATTCTTGTAGTATCATTGTAGCATTTATGACAACCAGCACTATTCTAGTAGTCTTCTCGTATTACTAGAATGTCATGAGAGTACTTATACTTCACAAGAAAGGCCGTCCTGGTCAGAGACTGTGGTTGTGGTATAAGTGCCGAAGCCTGGGCAGACAACTGCCGATTGGGGGCCAGGGTTTAGGGCTGAGGGTTCAGGGTTGTGGGTTTAGGATTCAGGGTTGAGGGTTTAGGGTTTGCATTTGCAGTAGTAGGGGTAAACGGCCCTAGAGAGCTTCAAGGCTGCTTAAGATGCGTTTGCCCAGGAGGCATCGATTGCTGTTAGTATCCATTCACTCCAACCTGATGTACGGCAAAGTAAACTATAGAGGGGCCTTCGTCATGGGAATAGGATGGAACAGACATGTGGGATGTGGGGGATATTATGGTATGGTTATAGTCAGGAACCCCTAAGGCAAGTACAGGCATCTTTCTACAAGCCCTAATATTGATCATTACCGGCCCTAAACCCTAAACCCTAAACCCTAATCCCTAAACCCTAAACCCTAAACCCTAATCCCTAGACCCTAAACCCTAAACCCTAAACCCTAAACCCTAAAGGGTTACCGACTGGGCCAGGTCACATCATTCAGCCTGCTGCGGACTTGTATGAGGCTCGAGGCGACGGTGTCCACCTCGCGGGGAGATCTCGGCTTGCGCTTTGTGTTGGGGACGAGGGTTCAGGGTTTAGGGTTTAGGGTTTAGGGCTTAGGGTTCAGGGTTAGGGATTTAGGGATTTAGGGTTTAGGGTTTAGATGTGAAGAGCCCTGAAAGTCGAGTTCCTGCAACCTCTGACCAGCCTGCACGTGAGCATTGGTACAACTGTAATTTCTAATGGCTCCTTTCAGGGATCCTCAAGGCCGCCTTTTCAGGGTTACTGTAAGGGTGCCGTAAGGAGAAAAGAGGGGTGGTGACGCGGTTACGGTTGCTATAAACGCTGCTAACTAGCGGATTCTTGTCTTTAGCTTTGCTCCAGGGCTCACATTTCCCTAACCCCAACCCCTCTGGGAATTTAGGCTTTATGGTAGCCTTTTTGAGCCCATCTAGAGGCCCATAAAGCCCTTAAAGGAACCCATAAAGCCCTTAAAGGAACCCATCAAGCCCTTAAAGAAGCCCATGAAGCCCTTAAAAGAACCCACAAGGTATCCAAAAAACCACAGCATCGTCGGCCTCCGCACGGCACTCCACCAAAGCCTTCATCAGGGAAAGAGCTCGGTGTCGGGACTGGGGCTTCAGGGTCGATGGGTTGGGGTTTAGGGGTTTAGGGTTTTAGGGGTTTAGGGGTTTAGGGTTTAGGGTTTAGGGTTTAGGGGTTTAGGGGTTTCGCTTCAGCTTTGAGGGTTGAAGATGAGCGCTGTGAGGTTCAGCAGTTGCAGACATCTGGCTCCGGATCGCTTTCCTGTGGATTGAAGGTCCCAGCGGAGTCTTGGCTGCAATCGTTGCTCAAAAAATCAAGGTATGGGCGGTATGGGCTTCGATGAGTTTGATGGGCTTCCTTGGAGTTTCAAGCTGCGGCATGTGTTCAGTCTGTTTGAAGACAGTGGCACATAACAGAGTGCCATGACAAGCTCGCGATTTGTCGCACAAGGCTTCAGTTTTGCATGTAAGGATTTGGGGGGTTTTGCACCGAAGGATGGGCCAGGCTGTCAATCGAAGGGCATTCGGGCGTCGGATCCAGGAATCCAGGCCCTCCGGAATTTACAGGCAGAAAGCGCTGCTAGATTTAGACGAGTTAATTTAATGTTTCTTGGGCTTAGGATTCTCGAGCCATGAAGCTCGTTAACCCTCAAGTCCACTCGGCCTGCACAGCATGTCCAGTAAGAGCGGCGAGTGCCGCCAGGCACCTAAATAGAAAGGCAGGCGCAGGCAGCAACAGCAACAACGACGACCACGACAGTCAAAACGCGCTGCTGCAATTCTGCTGCATTTTTCGGTTCTCAGCAATGACGACCACGATTATGGCATGATGATAGCCATTGTCAACAACAGCACACAGAGATGACCCTTCAATTCAAGACGGTCGGCACAGTCACTGACTCTGAACAGCAAGAACATCCAAAATATGTCCGGTTCTAGCTGGATTCTAAGGGTAGCCGTGTGATTGTCGAAGAACAGTGATACATTATTATCCTGACTGATGTTAACACTGCGCGATAGGACTTCGGTAGTAGTATACAGCGGGTAGCAGGAACGATGTTGGTCAGCACCGGTATCCCTGTCATCACTACGACCGAAACTATCGCCGGTCGCTGCTATCACTACTTTAACATGACTTTCGCACCAACTGGTCTCACCTCCTTTGTTTCGTTTGCTGAACCTATGTATGAGATACTGCATGTCCATGTCACTGCATGGGACATAGCTGAACACTGTGTATGGACTTGAAGCCATGACCGACGTCATTGTCTGTATGTGACAGCTTGTTCAAGAGCTTGCATTTTCTGGCGTCACAAGTTACACTCCATCCTGTCAAACAGAAGCAGTGCCGGTGCTGCTGAGGGATCCGCCCGACTTTCAGCATCAGCTTGGCCGAAAAGGCGGGCTGCCCATGAGCAGTCCTCGTCTAACACATGTGGTGCACAGCTGAGCACCAAACGAACCCGAACAAGTTTACGCAACCGAACTGCTTAGCACACAATCTCCAAGGGATTCCAGCGGCAAGTGCATGCATGGAAAGCCGTCTGGTTGCAAGAACATTCTGCTTGCAACGACGCTGTTTGTAAGCTGCTCTTCGTCACGGAGGACGCAAGCATATGACGCTGTTTGCAAGCTGCTCTCCGCCACTCAGGACGCAAGCATCCCTCTGTGGAGTGTCCGCAGAAAAGAGATTTCCCTTCTGTGTTGACATGCACAGCTGGGGTTGGGCTGTAAGTTCCTGGGCTTTGTGTCGGGCAGGAGGCAACAAGCACTGAGTCCCCGACCCTATAAGTGGATTCCGATATCAGATGTCTATCTCGAGCCAAACCGACCGAGGCCAGAGTCGTGGTGGTGCGCATGAGAACATAACCACAGTGCCGGGCTTCAGCATCGAGGCTCCAAATCGAGCACCACCTGCTTCCTCTGAAACTCCAAATCAGTGTTTATGGCTTCGGAATCCGCACTCGGCAGCCGGTTATCCCGAAAGTCTCCACCATGCATCAGCTATGACTCCGAAGATCTCCCAAGTATCACGGCCCTGCTCCCAAGCCCCAAAGCGGGCGCACCAGAAGCACCACAGCCAGGACGACGGTACAAACCGCGATCCTCGTGTTCTGGCTCTGGAACCTCGGCGAAAAGCTTCGGAGACTCCAAACCCGCAGCGCCCCAGAAGCAAGACTCTCCTCTTCAACTGGGACTTTCCGAAAATTAGGGTACCTTATTTTGGGGTCCTTATAATAAGGATCCTACTATTTAGGGTACTATTTTAGGGTCCCCTATTTTCGGAACCCTCCAAATGGACCTCGGTGTTCAGGCTTATGATTAGGCTCTGAAGGCCAAGAAGGAGAAGCGTGGGGGAGTGCGATATTCTGGCGACCACCCGAAAACCAAAACCCTCAGCCCTTTCCCCTGAACCCCAAACGACACTTCCCGGCGCTTACGCAATGCACCTGCTCAGCACAGTGGGATCAGTCCGCCTGAACACTGTCTCGGCTCCGTCAGGGCGGAGCTTTCGCGTTTAGGGGGCATGGGCTGGAGCTTCGGCTTTTGGAATTCCGGGGCCTTACGGCTTGGAACAACGGCTTGAGGTTGCTTGCATTAGAGTTTTGGTGATAGGCTCCGGTTCAAAGCCCATGCCCGCTTCGAGGGATTCCGGATCACGATTTCGGATATCATATTTCCCCTGGGACACCCCTAAGCTTGAACCCGTGAAGAAACTGTGGACACTCCCGAGCAATGATCCTCAGAGGTCCAAGAAGAACCCTGCATAACCCTGCCTAAAATTCCAGAGCCTCAACCCTAAACACTCCTGAACGTCTCTTCAACTTCCGGGAGGAGGCCCAGAGAAGCCTCCAGCACTCTGTCTTGCCCTCGCCCAGGTACGATTGCACCTCCAGTCATGACAACCGAAAGCACCCAAGAAACCGAAAGGCTTTGGAAATCACGGTGACAAGCATCAACTCCAGAGGGTGAAGGATTTAGGATTTTAGCAGCTCCTCCTAGGCTTCAGCTCCACTTTCGCAGGTTCAGACACCAGGTTCGGTGCTTAGGTAAGGGAGGGCCGCTAGGAACCACTGACACCCTAAACCCAAAAACCCTGCGTTTCAGCCTGCACCGGTGCCAGCTGTGACCAGGCAGGGGGCTTGTGAAGAGCGGCCTGGGCAGGCGCTAAAAAAATATCGGGGCCGCCATCCTCGGCCTTTGATTCCGCTCCAAACAGTTTAGGGGTTTTTAGGGGTTTTAGGGGTTTAAGGTTTTTTTGACGGTCACTGTAGCCCAT
>CAJNJA010056552.1:14146-24390 GCA_905231915.1 Symbiodinium necroappetens | reverse complement strand
TATAATATAAGATAAGATAATATAATATAATATAAGATAATATAATATAATATAAGATAATATAATATAATATAATATAATATAATATAATATAATATAACATGGAAGCGACCTGCGCTAACAACGGAGTCGTTTTCTGCCATTTCTGCGCAGTTTCATCAACAGCAATAACTGGAATCAAACTATATAATATAACATAATAACATAATAGCAAAAATAATTATAGTAATAAGAATAAAAATAATAACAGATACGCTTCTCCTCACATCCACCAATTATAGGAGGCCTTATAAATGAGGTGCGTGTAATGAGAGTAGCTAGATGCATGGGGCGCACCTGACGTAAGAAACCCTAAACCTCAAACCCCCCAACCCATTATCAGAAACCCTAAACCCTTGTTGAAATATTGCATCTCACTGAGCCCAAGGAGGTGAAATCGTGTTGGATCTTTGAGTTCTGGGGCTTTTACCCTGGACGTCTAAACACCTTTCATAAACCCTACCTCAAATCCCGAAATTCCAAAACCCTAAACCGATGACACTCGCACAATGCAGGAAAGACTTCGAGGTAATCGGATCCATACTACTCCGAGTGTTGCAAACGTCGCAAACCGAATTACGTCATAAGCCTGTCCCAAACCCAGTGGGTTTAGGCTTTAGAATTTGGGGCGGGGCTCCATCAAGTATATTATACAGGATGCATGCGACTTACGACGGGATGTAAAGCCAATCCGAATGCGCGGATTGTGGGGCTTTTCAAGCAATAGAAGTAGTCCTGATCTTACTTTTTTGTAGGGGTTAGCACTTATAGGTATGCACGGAGCATCACGGGACAGAGTCGTGGACACGAATACCGTAGCGTTGTTGTGCGAATTACTGTCTTCATTCCTTGTAACCTTGACTGAGGTACTACACCTCGTTGTAACTACCTATGGACCATCAACCGGAGTCAAACAAATCCGTGCAAGCAAGTCGGTGCTTCGTTCAGCATGCCGCACCGTGAAGAATATTGGGGGCTGAACAAATTGGATTCCTTACTATAGTTATGGTGTAGTATATCCCAAATCCCTATTCTGAAGATTGAGGCCTTTATATTAGAGGACGAGGCTCCACACATCGCAGAGCTCGTTGTAGCTCCCCTGTAGAACCTGTGGCGACACCTCGGCTGGGCATTTAGACAATCGCCTTGCCCTTCAGACAGTTTCACATGCCTAAAACCCGCACCTCAAACAAAACAAACCCTGAGCCTATTGTGGTCTAGGGTCCAGGGGCACCTTTAGCCAAGGGCGCCGTGGCCCAAACATCCAACAGAAACCGACAGATACAGAAAGACTGGCGTCTCCTACTTCCTGAATCCGCGAAAGCCCCGCTATGCTCTTGGCCATGACAGCCCCACGGCACCCTCTGAGCTTTAAGTCCCGCAGCCCGAACATCCCCGAACCCTCGCAGTCAAATCCTGTAGGTGGCATTTTGAACCCAGGCCCTTAACCCTTAGCCCTTAACATAAACCCTAAATCCTAAGCCCTGTATAAATCCCAAACCCTAACTCCCACACCTTAAATCCTAAATCCAAAAACCCTTAAATCCTAAACCCAAAATCCCTTAAACGCTAAACCCGAAAGCCTACGAGTAGGTTCCGAGGCGGCAGCATAGTACGGAGTGCCAGACTTGGTTTTGAGAGGCTGCCCCGGCCTGGGTTCGGGGCTCCGGGGGGCTTAGGGTACAGAGTCCCCCCTCGGAGCGCAGAGTTCCTCTAGGATGTAGGGTTTTGGAGCTTTAAGGTTTAGGGCTTAAGGGGGTTTAGGCTTTAAGGTTTAGGCTCTCGCAACTCGGACATGCCAGGCAGGGTTCAGGGTATAAGGTTTAGGGTTTAGGGGCTTTACGGGCTGAAGGGCTTCGGGGTTTCAGGACTTCGGGTTTCGAGTTGTTGAGTAGCTGTTCAGGGTTTGAGGCTTCGGGTTGACGGCTCCCTTACAGGGATGCCATAAGGAAACCAGTGTTTTTTGGGTTTGGGTTTGGGCTCGATATGGACAACGAAGAGGCTCGGGGTTAGTTTTGGGGGGGGGCCGAAGTTGTCACGGCTCCTTGCTGTTGAAACTACGGTTGATGATACAAATCCTGCAATACCCATAATCGGGAACATACCATATAATTCCTTCATAGTTTAGGGTCCTATTCAGGTAATGCAGAGCCCGTTTCGTGCGCAGGGCTCTGAAGACTTAGGGTTTCAACCTTAGTTTTCGGCGCTCACAACGCGCACAATCCAGGAGACGCATATGTTTGTACGTCGGATGGGTGAAAACACTACGGGTTTAGGCCTTTTCTGAGGTCTCGAGTATAGCACCCCTTATAGTAACCCGAATAGACACTCTGATAGATCCCTTGCAGAACCCCTGAAAAAGGGACCCTTAAAGGGACCCAGACCCATATCCATGTCCATTTCCGGGCAATGAGTCCGGATCTGACGCAGCCATGGACATGCAACAAGTAAATAGTGAAACATGGAGAAGATCGGCCCACGGGAGGTTTCCAAACCAGCTTTGCCCTCTTGTCCGCCAGTTGCAGGGTGCGACCTGACCCAGAGCCTTAAGTCCAGGGCAGGCGGAGTCCTGAAGAATCAGAACAGCAGGACACTGTTTGGATCACAGGAACAAAGCCCTGCGAAGCAGGTCAAAGTACGAGCGCAAGCTCTTGAGTCCAGGCTCGAGCTTGGCATACGAGCCGACTAGAGCGGGCACAGATCCCGGTGGGGCGATGGCAGAACAGTCGAAAGCAGTAACTACAATCCGGTGAAGAAACTGCTCGGCATCCATGTAGACAGAGAAGTCCCTACTCTGGGGAACAGCAGAGGGCACTAACCAGACAGGCCAGTCGACTTGCTGAAGCAGTGAAATGAGGCATGCTTGCCAGGAAATCCATTGCAGAGAGAAGCCAGAATCGCCATTAGCCTTTGTCTCGAACACTCACCTCCACTCTTCGAGTGTGGCTTGAAGGCGGGTTTTCTGGAGGCAGAAGGCCTCACGGTAAGCTTTGAACAAACTGGCAATGTCTGCGTGCTCGCTCTCAGACTGTGCAAAACACTCTTCCAGCCTTGCAAGCACGTGTTGGTCAGGGCGGCTAGATTCATCGGTCAAGACCCCCCCCAGAACCAGGCCATAGCGGGCCTTCAGCCTTTACCGCCGGTAATTGGGGTTTCCCAAAAAAAGGGGACCCTAGTATAGTACCCTAAAAATAGGATCCTTATTATAAGGACCCCAAAATAAGGTACCCGAATTTTCGGAAAGTCCCAATTGGGCCGTCTTTTTTTCCAGTTGCTGAGGGAGGCAAGGCATCAAAAACCCAACAAAAGGAAGCTCCAAGGGCCCTGAGATTGGCGCGAAAGCCAATCTCCTTGGTCTTCTTTCGGCCGAAGACTAGCAGTTAGAATCATAATAACAATAATAACGAGCATATTTTTTTCACAAGGAATAATAACGAGCATATACGAGTCAGAATAACAAAAATAAAAAGAATATAACAGTCATACTAACAATAATAACAAGAATATAACAGTCATAATAACAATAATACTGCCATCTAGCCTGGAGGAGGGCAATTTGTCGTGCACGGCCCGCAAGACTTTTCCACAGCCCCGGCTGAGCGCCAACCAGATCAACTGCAGTGGGCCAAGGCCCAACGTTGGGCGCCTTGCTGACAGCCAAGCTGAGCTGTGCGTGCATCCAGCGTAGCAAGGCCTGCGCGTCTTGCAGCCAAGACTGCTCATAGTGAAGAAGAGCCCGCTGTTTAATGTTGGCCTTGCTGACAACTGTTTTGAAGTGGCGGACGCGCTCAACATGAACCGCGTCCCGTGCGGGCAGAATCCGAGCGAGCGCAAGGACAAAATTGGGACTAAGACGGCGCGCGGCTTCGAAGTGGTATGCCGGCCTCAGCATGAGTCTGGCCATGCCAACCAACGCATGCTAAAGACTTGCTATGTCATCTTCAGTGATCTTAGGCCAAGTCCCTACCCCATAATACAGTGTATTCTCAAGAATTGAGGAGAAGAGAGTAATCGTTTCTCCAGCGGAGAGAAAAGGCGTCGATGGAGGCGGAAGGCAACCCAGGCGGCACCAATGCGCTAAAATGTTGCGGGCCTTGAGGAGGGCCGGCACCAAGGTAGTAATGTAGTAGGATGCAGGAAAGACTCAGTGAAAGTGGCGGCTGGAGAAATTAGATGCTGGTCTAGGTCTGGACCTAATAGATTCTGCAGATCTATGGCAAGAACCCCAAACCTCAAATCCCCAAACCCCATTCTCAGGCTCCCATACAACCAAAACCGCCAAGCCAAAACGAGTACCTTACCAGGAGTATCACTATCCTTCCATGGGGCTTAGCTCCTTTCATGGCGCTGTACTCGAATCGATCCAAAAACCCTATTCTAATTATGATTGCAGCCAAAACATCGACAACTCTGAAACCCTAAACCCTGATTCTAAGTTCTGGCGAAAGCCAATAAAACCAAAAAAAACTCTTAAACCCCCTAAACCCTAAACCCTAAACTGTTGCTCTGGCCGCTGAAGTTTCTGAAATGCTGCGGGCAAAGCACTCAAATCTGGTCGCCAGGCCAAAGTCAATAAGCTTCAGGAGGTTGTTCTCTATTTTGTCCTCCGGTTTAGGTTTATAGGGGTTTAAGGATTAGGGTCTTAGTGTCCTCCGGTTTAGGTTTATCGGGGTTTAGGGTTTAGGGGTCTAGGATATTGGGACTGGGGGTTTAGGGTTTCGGGGTTTCGGATTCTGGCGTTAGGGGTTTCGGGGTAGAGGCGTTCAGGATCGGAGAATCAAGACACCTCAATCATTGTGCAGGACCTCATCCAAATCAAGCTAATCAAACCCTAAACCCTAAATCCTAAATCCCTTCCAACTGTCCTCTGGCCTCTCTAAACCCCGCAGGGCAGCTCAAGACAGATCGATGAAATACTGACAGCCTCTCGACATCAACCCTCTGTCTTGCGGGAGGGCGAAGGATTTCTGGTTCGTGAGTTTCAGAATTAACCCTTAAACCCTAAATTTCCTAAATCCAACCTTGGGATGCCTAAGGTTTGGACCCGAAGGAGGACACCTTTCTTAGTTCTCTAAATTATTGTCCCTTTTTAAGTCCCAATATAGTGCGGCACCCTTATAAGAAGGGCCTCAAAAGGGACCCTAACTTAGAGAACTACCCATAGGGTTTTAGAAATCTCATTCAGGGCTGAGCCTCCATACTCCTGCGACTCATAGAGTTTAGGGTTTAGGGTTCATGCCACATGCTGGGTAAAACGGTTCAGACTTGGTTTGTTTGCTGGCAGAGTCCAATGCCTAGGGTTCAGGTTTATGTTTCAGGGCTCTCAGCTTCGGGTGTTGGGTTTCGGAATCTTTGGCTCCAGGCCGTAGGGTTAGGTCCTATACACAATCCGTGCAAGGCACGCATCGCAACTGGTGGAGGACAAAAACCCGCCATATACAACCATCCTAGAATGTACCCCAAAGCACTGCAACGGGGATCAACCCCAAACCCTAAACCCTTAAACCCGAAAAACCAAGCCTCTAAACCCTTAAACCCCATAAACCCTACTGTCTGCTGACTCGTTGCATAAGCCCTTTTAAATCCCTAAACCCTAACCCTAAGCCCTTACATGCCGAGACTCCGCAATGGACACATGGAGTTTGGGGGGTCAAGGATGTTGCACTGCCAAAGACTAGCTTAAAGGAAACTACAGGTGGGGAGTTTAGGGTATATGGGGCTTCTATAAGGCTTCTATAAGGTATATAGACCTTCCATAAGGCTCCTATAAGACCTGAAAATGTCCTAGACTGTGAGCCCACCGATGCCTTCTGAAAACCCTGGCCCGGGGTTTGGGGATTGGAAGGAATTTTGGCCCCACCGAGCTCATCCCCGAAAAATCCCGTAAACTCGCCCGAACCCGAGCCACCAGGCAAGCTAAAGCCTACGTCCTTTTGCTGTCAGGGAACCCTATGCCCAAAACCCACGAGCCTAAACCTTAAACCTAAGACCCCATACCAGGGGCGAACAAACCCTATAAACCCTAAACCCTACATGAACCCTAAACCCTAAACCCTAAAGGAACATCCTGTGTCTGAAAGAGGAAGTTCTCTGGCTTCAGGTCCTCGGCAGCACCCGATGAGGGCTCTGTTTCTCGGTCTATGCTGGGAATGTAGCTTTGAGGAGAGAGGTTCTCGAGTTCAGGTTGTCTGAGGCAGGTTCTAGAGTTTGGGTTGCCGGGGATCTATGCCCCAAACCATAAAATCTACAAACTGCACCCTTTCTGAACGAGGTCTCTCTCCCTACGAACCAGATCCACAGACATGTCAACCTCTCCTGCTCTTCAGGTGAGGCTCAGAAACTTCCAGCATACTAGATTGCTCGAACGAGAAAAGCCCAGCAGTGACTAAACGTTGAGCCGACCCAAGCTTCAAGTCTCTACCGGCTGAGGCGATGTTCTCGGCACTGTGTTTTGAGAGCCAGTCGGTTGCTTGTGATGGTCCTCCGTCCAGCGCCTCAGGTCGGCCGGCGAACTGAGGACCTGTTCTGAGGACGAAGCCGTGGCTTTCGCCAACCATGCTGCTTGGGGGTCATCACGGACCACATCGAAGTCATCCGTAGGCGACTCCGCGACATCCCGAACTCCCTGCTGAGCAAGCTGCTCCCTTCGAGACGATGGCCCTGCTTCTGGCGAAGACTTTCGAAATCTTCCTTGACTGCTTTCTTCACCTTTGAGGCTGCCTATATGGCATGCTGCAGGCTTTGCATTGGCTCCACTCTGTTGGGAGTAGCCACCGCGGCGACCGCAAACTCTTGTGGGGGGACGATTTTGGGCCTTTGCTTTGGCCATATGGGGGGTTCCGAAAATAAGGGACCCCAATATAGTACCCTAAACAGTAGGATCCTTATTATAAGGACCCCAAAATAAAGGTACCCTAATTGTCGGAAAGTCCCATGTCGAAACACAGGAAGTTGCAGCTAGCTGAGGTGCTTAACAACCCTAAACCCATATGTTTGGCCGTTGCCAAAACCTAAATTTTAGAACCCTTAGGCAACCCTACATCAGGTGTGAGGAAGAGAGGGTTTAGGACTTAGGGCAGCTTCACCAGCAATACTTGGAAGTACACGAGGCCTGGAGGTATGTCAGGAACACGCACAGCTGGACCCAATAACCGGTTGCACGGCGCGAGCAAAGTGCGTGTAGCTAGACATCGCAGGGGGCTCAAATTTAGGGCTCAAGGTCTAGATCTAGGGTACAGTATATGGGGCAGTATGTAGGGCATGAGATTAAAAAAAAACTGAACATTTCAGGGGTGAAGGTTGCGGGTTAGAAGCCCAAGACTCTAAACCCAGCTGCTGAGCTTACAGCAAGGGGCTTTAACTAGGGCTTTAGTTCAGGGCTTGGAGGTATTGGCTAGAGGACGTCGGGTCCAGTAGCTTCGCGCTTCAGGGTGTAGGAAGCTTCAGGTATTTGCAAATGCTCCTCCAGAGATGCTGGCCCGGGAGTTGAAGCAAAACTCTTCAATGTCTTTCTAAGCGACGTCCATCATCGACGAGTGACGGTTTAGGACAAGTGTAGTGTAGGGACTTTTTGACAAGACTACTCCTTGCATCCCTTATACGCATGGCACGAACATGCTCCCAAACCCTCTCCAAATTGTGTGTGAACCCAGGCCGTGGATGCCTAATCCCTTAAACCGGGTGCCCTCGCCCGATGGCAAATGCGATTCGTGTGCAGGTAGTAGATGGCACCGATCATCTGCTTCATGACCTTATTGAAGGCTTCTGACGGAGGATTTCATGTGATTCTTCTGCGGTGTCGTTTGTTGGATTTCGCTTCAGATCCGAATCCGAAGCTACCCAGGAAGTGTTGCTTCCTTGGTTGGGCCCACATTGGGGGGTTGAGGGTTTCAAGAAAGGTTCAGAAAAAGCTTAAGGCCTGAGCTTCGAACGTAGGTTACAGGCGCCAGCAAGGCAGGGTGTGACGCCCTGCAAGGCCCCATGTAGCCTTAAAGCGCCATGGAGGTCTGCCTGGGGCTTTCTTATGGAGTATGTACCCTAAACCCTGACCCTGAATAACTTTTAAACCCTGAATCCTAAACTCAAGGCTTAGGCCCTGCTCTGCCCTGCTGCCCCGCCCTTCCCTGCCTCTGCCCTGCATTGCCTTGCTAGTGAAGTAAAGGAGAAAACCATGAAATAAGTGTAGAGCTAAACTCTAAAGGGAACAGGTTTGGGCGGTTTGGCCGCCTCAGACGGCGTGGGGTGGGAAAGAAAAACGAAAGGCCCTCCACTATAGGGCTCCAGCGGCCAGTGCCACTGTCGCAACGTATTCGTATTTCCGTCTTTGCGTCACTCTGCGGCAAACCCTTTTTCCTAAACCCTCGACATGCAGACCGTCTCCCCCGCTCCCCCCCCCTTTCCTGGGAGGCCCTGGCCAGGGCCGCTTGGGCCTCAGTGAAGTGGCCGGCCTCGACAGGGCTTTGGGGTTGAGGCTTTGGGGTTCGGTTTTTTTTTTGAGGGCCCTTTTCCTGGGGTTCGGGTTAGGGTTTAGGGTTTAGGGGTTTAGGGGTTTAGGGTCTAGGGTTTGGGGTTTGGGGTTTGGGGTTAGAGTTCAAAAGCTTTCAACCCCATAACAGTTGAGCTGGCTCTGTGGTGCTTCGGACTACAACAGCTCTATAGCTTCATCTGACCCGTACCGATCGATACCCTTTTTTGACACCGGTCTTGCCCTAAACCCTAAACCTTTATTGTATCCTAAACCCTGAACCCTAAAGCCTAAACCCTAAATCCTATACCCCTTTTGGAAAATTCTTGTCCTAAACGCTAGAACCTAAACCCTAAACCCTTTACCCTTTTTGGAACTGGTCTTGCCCGAAGGGCTGGGGTTGTTTGCCAGCGAACACTCCTCAACAGCAGGGCCTTCTCGTTTAATGTGGGATGCAACCGTAAAACCTAAACCCTGAAACCTCTCCCGTTTTGAATCTGGTCTTGCCCTGAAACTGAAACCCCCAACCTCTAAGCCCACGCCCGAGACCCTACCGCCTCGACGATGCGGTCGAAGAGCTCCCCACCTGACCAAGCAGTAATGTACGCGTCTTAGTAATTAGACTAGGGTTTTGGAGTATATTATACTATAATGATATAAACCACAAAATAGTATATATATATATATATAGATAATTATCCGGGCCTCTATATAAAGCCTTACCAATTACAATAGGGTTTTGGGCTCCTTTGTAGTATAAGTATAATATTTCATCCTAAGAAATAATATTGGTAATTATTTAGGCTTCTATATTAAGCCTGAAAAATTGCTGGGTTGTAGTTTTGGGTCGGGTCGGGTCGCTACTTTCGCTACATTCACGGGTCGGGTCGGGTCATGAAATTCTCCAACGTAATTCGCCCTGTGCAGGCGACGTGATTCGGCTCTGTGCAGGCGGGCAGGGCAGGCAGGCAGGCAGGCAATCAGACAGTCAGGGCAGAGGGAAGGGGAGGGCAAGGAGGGCAGAGGGCAGGGCAGGGCACTGGGCAGGGCGCAGTTTTTTTGCTCAAACCATAGGAAATAAATCAAAGATGAAAAATTGTCCTATGCAGCCAGGACCCTAAGCTGCAAAATCCTCTATCTTTGGTTATTTTCTAATAGAGTGCTCATCAAACCATCCCAAATAAATCAAAGACGCTCAATTTCCTATGCAGCGAGGACGCAAAACAGCAAAATCCACAAATTGACTGAGCTTATTTTCCAAAAGAAAGCTGGAACTTTGGATGGCACGCGGGTGCATCGGGCTTGGACGGGTGGACCTTTTTCCCGAGATGGGAACTGTTGGGGTCCTCTCCTCAGAGGAAAAATTTAAACGCGATGGGCGGCACCCTAAACCCTACACCATGAACCCTCAACCTCTAAACCTTAAACCCTAAACTTTGCGGGTTTGGATGGGTGAAAGGCGGCTTTGGAGCCCGCCACCAACTGCTTCCAGGGCCCCCAACATGCGTTTTCGAGGCTTGGAAAACGTATTTAGAGCTGTTTCAGCTTTTTGGGTGTTCCTGGTCAAGCTCCCGAAGCTTCCGACCCAGCCCAAATGTAATTTCAAAGTCCTGCTAAACGCATCTGGCCCTGGTTTCAACAAACCTAGAGCTCAACGCCTTCTCTATATCCGAAAATGTGGTAGTGAGATGCTCTAGTTTCGGACTTGTTTGGAAGCCGTGCCTGCCTTGAGCGAGTGTGC
>CAJNJA010056552.1:0-14094 GCA_905231915.1 Symbiodinium necroappetens | reverse complement strand
CGGTTTTGGAACGGAAGTGGCTCAAAAATTAAAGCGATTTGAGTCTGCAATAGTGGGCCGACAGCTGCCTGAGAGAAAAGCAGTTTTTCTGGCTTCAGATGCGTTCTTGAATGTCTTGAAGCCCCTACAAGGTGAAGGAGCTTATCCATGGGCAAGACGCCATTTCAAACCTCGTATTGCAGCATGTCTCTCTCCTAGCTTTACGTCCATACTGCTTTGGGTCTTCGGCGGCACTAACTCTCCGATAGAAAACTGAAACTTTAGGCAAACCCCACCCCCCCNNGCCAGAAAAGGTAAACCCCCCCCCCCCCCCCCCCCCCCCCCCCCCGCAAACCAGCAATTTGTGCTCAAAGCATGCCAAATAAATCAAGGATGCTCAATTTTCAATTTTCCTATGCAGCGAGGACCCAAAACAGCAAAACCCAGGATCTTTGATTCTTTTCCAATAGAAAAACTCAGATTTTGGCAACCAGCCCACCAAAACCAGAACGTTGCCCAAACCATAGCTACTTGATCAAACCTGCACACTTGTCCAATGCAGCGAGGAACCACAGCAGCAAAGCCCAGGATCTTTGATAACTCAGACTTTGGGCTACTGTAGGCAGAAGGCACATACTTTTTAACAATTAGCGCATCATTTTTTGCGCTTGTGATCTTGGCGTTCCCTTCCGTCTGGAACCGATGTCTTCCTTTTAATGGCCTATGGGGGTTTCCGAAAACAGGGGACCCTGATATAGCACCCTAAGTGGTAGGATCCTTATCATAAGGACCCCAAAATAAGGTACCCGAATTTTCGGAAAGTCCCATACACGCAAACCTCACAAACCCGCAGTTCCCTAGAGGTCCACTTGGGGCCATAGCCTGTCGAATCTCTATCAATGAAGGGGTCTGTCAAGGTCTCTACAAGGGGTCTCTACACGCCAGGTCGCTAAGTTCGATTTACCAGGTCGGATTGCTAATTCCGTGATTTCGGGGTGACGTCGTATGATCTCGCTATAATTTCCCCCCCCTGCTCAAGTAAGGGAACCCTAAACCCTCAGGGGACAAGCTTTCGGGGCTCTTGCACGACAGCTGTCGCAGCGGCGCATCGGTAACAGTATATGCTGCTATCTATTCAAGCCCTTATGAAATCCTCCTTGTTTCTTGAAGAATAAACCTAACAAAAAAACTTGTTTTCTTGTAGAATAAACCTAACAAAAAACTAAACCCTGAACCCGAAATCCTAAGTGCTGCCAGCTCAGGAAGAAATGCAAGCTCAAGCTTGGCAGCCCAAGACTGCGATCCGAGCCCCAAACTCCAAAACCCATCGAAACACCGAAGGGTTTAGGGGTTTAGGGGTTTAGGGGTTTAGGGTTTAGGGTTTAGGGTTTAGGGTTTAGGGCCCAAACTCCCCGCCTCTGAAACCCGAAGCATCCTCGTCAAGGAATCTGCAACCCAGGGAAATCTCTCCACTTTCAGGCTCGGGAATAGTCACTCAAAGTCGTGGGCCCGGAGTTGGGTTTCCCTTTTTTGAACCCAAGCTCTGCCTTCTCCTAAGCCTCAAAGTTTTTTGCAGCGGGCTTGTTGCCCTAAACCCCAAAACCTGAACCCTAAAACCTACACCCCGAAAGCTGGGCATGGAAGGAAAGTTTCCGAGTTGCCGGGGTCGAACAGATCTCAGGTCTGAACCTGTGCACATCTCCATGATGAGGTAGATGTTGCGCTTATCCTCGCGAGTGGCAGCGAAGGTTTAGGAGTTTAGGGCTTCTTGGTTTTGGGGAGCTTTTTTGGCTTTCTTGGGGTTTAGCCCTCATGTCAGCATGAACCCTCCCCTCCGCGGCCTCAAAGGTCTCGTAGAGCTTGATGATGCCTGCTTGCGTTAAAACCCGAAATGGCTTTGGGGCTTCGGGTTTAGGGTTTAGGGTCTCAGGGCCTAGCTCTGACAGAACCCTTGTCGAACCCTTATAGAACCCTTGGAAAAAAAAAGGCCTCTATAAAGAACTTCTTCGTGGAACCCTTCTGATACCCCCCTTAAGAGGATCCCCAAAACCTTTGAGCCCGCGTCAAACACCAGCTTTATGCCAAGCAACTCCTGCTTCTAAGAGACACACATGCAGATTGGATGTTCATGGTAACCCGGGTTTTAGCCTCTCACAACTCGGACATGCCAGGCGAGGTTCATAGGTGCGGGTCGGCGTGAAACCAGTAGGAACACCCTAGGTGTTAGGGGCTTAGGGCTTTAGGGGTTTAAGGTTTCGGGGTTTAGGGTTCAAGGGCTCGGGGGGTTTAGGGCTGCTGGTTTCAAGCATTTTTGGGCTTCGGGGATCAAGTGCGTGTGCGTGAGTGAGTTCGTTCAGGGGGTTCAAGCGCAATCCCTTCAACCCCTACTTTGGAGGTTCATGGGTAGTTCTAAGTGGGGTTATAAGTCCCCCTAATATGGGTTATAAGCCTAGTTGCCCTACTTATAACTCCACTTATAACTACCCATGAACCTCCAAGTAGGCCATTGAGGCTTTGGACTTTTTTGTTCGGGCCTCCAGTTCACAGGACACCTACAAGGGGCCCGTAATGTGCAGTGTGGGGCTGTCGAGTTGAGCAAAGAGTATCGTGGTTTTCTCTTGGCTCCTTCTTCCTGAGAATTTTTGGTGTAGTTTCTCGGGGATGTCTTAGTTCAGAGACGCGTAACTAGGTGCTGCAGCGAGCATAAAATGGGAAGCTCCCTTCTGTTAAGCCCACAACCTTGACATAGAGCCTGAATATTTGGGATAGGCTTTTGGGACCAATACTTGTACACTTGCATGGGGGCTATAAAAGGATGCTAGTACTAAGCGGGTTCATCAACTCTAAGAAAAACTAGGAGCCATAAAAGGATACTAGTACTAAGCAGGTTCAGAACTCTAAAAGAACCTAGGCCTTTGAAGTGCTCTGGGAAATCTCCCGACTCTCTGGGCGCACTGCTGCCTCTTCGGCCAGTCGAGCTGCCTTTTTGCATCGCTTTTTTTGTCGGCTTGGGTGGCTCTTCTTGGAGTTTCGCCCTTAAAGAGGGGTTAGCAGGAGTTGTGGTTCAGGGTCTCCAGATTTCGGGATCTAGGGCCTTTAAGCTCTTGTAATCTTCGGGGTTTAGGGGTGTGTTGCGTACGCATTGTTTGCAGTTGTCATGTAGAGGCCTGCAAGCTCACAAGTTTCGGCTTCCTTTGAGCCTTCAATTAGGAGCCAGCCCGATTTATGTTCTAGTTCATCGCGGCACGTTATAACTTACCATCGTATTGAAGTATATTCTAGCAATTGAAAGCTTTCGCAAGCCAGGATAACCAGGAAACCTAAACTCGACCAGCGACTGTTGCTTAACTTTAGCCTGTGTTTCCGAATTCCTGCCGTCATTGGTGGTTTGACTCCTTCGAAACCCGGTGGTTTAGGGACGCTTGGACAAGACTCTACTTTGGGCCACACGCCAAAGACTGCGACCAGTATGTTTCCCCTGAAAATTGAAAGTCGTGTGCCGCCCAGGGCTCTTGCGTGCTTTCTGGCCCAGATCCCGCGCCAGCGCGCTTGAATCTTGGCAAAGCTTCGTGCATGAAAGCGTTTGTGCCCTCTTCCAAGCTGTTTGAGGATACCTGGGCTTGCTAGCTACTCAGCTAAGGTTCTGGTAGCTACTTGGAGGTTCATGGGTAGTCATACGTAGGGTTATAAGTAGGATAACTATACTTATGACCCACCTTAGGGGACTTATAACCCCACTTATAACTACCCATGACCCTCCAAGTAGTCTTCTCAGGACGTCAGGAGAAGATCAGGGTTGTACTCCTTTTGCAGTAGGTTCAGTAGATACATCTAGATGAAGCTAGGATATCAGGTAGCTGCAAGTCTGTGCTTCAGGATGACCATGACCTCCGAGCTTTAAGGTTAAGACCTGTGCAGTGTAGGGTCACAGGATACTTTTGCAGCTATTGGTTGAGGGTTTAGGGTTATTCAGCGGCTGAGAGAACTTCTACTATTTCGCAGCAGGCCAGCATGCAGGGACCAAAGCACACGGCTTTGGGCACTGGGCTCAGAGAGGGGCGGAAAGCTCCGACAAAAAACTTGTTGAAGCCAAGTGCCCAAGAGCAGACACTCCACCGCGGATCAGGGGATTGAGAGCTAGGATGTATCCTACACTCTCAACCCCCATAGAGGCTTGAAGGACTCTTCTATTCACGGGGTTTCGTTAGAAAGCCCCACAAACCCTACAGAAAGCCTCAAACTCGCCAGAAGCACCTTCTGAGCCCCAAACCCTGCATCGCATACTGGAAATGCACGGCCTCCCTCAGTCCCACAAAACCCTAAACCCTAAACTCTACACCCTAAACTCTAAACCCTGAAATCTAAACCCTAAACCCGAAAACCTTTTGCAACAGGCTTTCCACTTCGCCCGGAGTTGGCGCAAGCAGCCCTAGCAGCTACCCCGAAAACCTAAACTCTAAACCCTAAACCCTAACTCAGTCCCACGCCTTGGCAGCCGCTGTTTCAACGGAGCCTGACGGCGGGTTTCGGGGCTTCAGAGGACCTCTTTCTGCCGCGAAACTTCGCAAGGATCCGAGCCTTTCGAAGGCTAAAGGGGTACTTGGAGGTTCATGGGTAGTTGTAAGCGGGGTTATAAGTCCCCTAATATGTATAGATACCCTACTTATAACCCCATTTATAACTACCCATGAACCTCCAAGTAGAGGGTTGATGAGGCCTGGGGGTTATGGTATCGTAGGGTCTATATAGGGATTCGGACATCCAAGTTAAAGGGCTGAAGGTTTAAAGACGAAGCCGGCTTTTCTTTGAGACACACACACACACGGAGCAAGAACAACACTCAGCCGGCTTAGTGCAGGATTTCCCCGTTGTCACGGTTTTAGTAAATCCACAGTCGTTGATCCCGATTCTCAGGCAGTATGTGCAGTAGGCTCTCGCAGCATGAAAGTTTAGAAGACCAACAAAATCTGTCATACAGACGAGATGTCTTAAGATACTTGACCGTGTCCGACTTGCGCTCCACTATGTCTGCAGGAATCAGCGCCTGCGGTTTTCCTGGCTTAGAGAGTTTGGGGCTTATCCGGCTGGAGTAGCCCAATACCCCTATGCCTGTACCTTAAACTATAAGGGATCTCAAAATTATGATTTAAGATATAGATAGATAGATAGATAGATAGATATATATTTTGTATGTATATATATATATATTCATTCCGGAACTAAACGGTATTGGGGCTCTCTGGTTTCAACCCCAAGAGGGAAGCTCTGGGTGCTCGGAGGGTCTTTCGGTTAGGCATGGCGACGGACATCGGTCAAAATAAGAGGATGGCTTGGGGAAATATAGGAACCTGAAAAAGAATCCCTGAGTCTTGGTTAGGGTTCTGTAGGTGAGTCCTCCGATTTTGGGGGTTTTTATGGGGCCTGGGTCTCTTAATTCGGTTCCTACAGTATAGTATACTGTAGCCACAAGAGGAACCCTAAGGCCCCAAGGACTTGTATCGGTAAGTGCTCAGGCTTTTTTTGATTACCGAATACCCGAAACCCCGACTAAGGCCAGGGCAATCCCGGATGAATCGCTGAAGCCATTTGGTCTCCGTGAACTTTTTGGCACATCGCTGCACAGCAAGGATCCTGGTCAAGGCATCTTTGGGGTGACAAACCCAGTCGCTTGTGGCATCTAGGCGTTGCTCTTGGCTTTTGGGCATGTTGCGTTAGGGCGCTCCGGGAGACCCCGGTGCAGGTATCTGCTGGAACATACGTCCCAAATCCCTAAAGTCTTGCATTGTTTAAAGTTGACCAGGTTGGTCGTTAGCACCCTCTCAATAATGCTTGAACAAATAAGAGTTTTGGATCCGAACATCCCAGCGGCCTGATCTAGGGACCCGAATGCAGCATAGGGGCGAACACTGAAACCCTACTAAAGGATAAGAGAGCTTCGTGGATTCATGGCTGGGGGTGCTGGAAGGGTTACAACAAGGGGTTACTCTGCGATTGCACAGCTTCTTGTCTTGGGGCTTCAAGCGGTATGGCTCCTCCCCTTCCGGTGACCTATCTTCGTGGTGCCGGTGAATCTTGTCTGAGCGACACTTTGCATTACAAAACGGCAAAGTGTTGTTGTTGAGGGCAGATATTGATCCCCGAAGCGTGAGGGTTCTCGACAAGTAAAGACGAAGGGAAGCTCCGATTGAGGCGCAGGCGGGGCGATCTTCGCGCTGAAATGAAGCTCCCATCGCTTTTGCAGGACGTTGTTCTTCCTCGGCATTGCTGCTAGAATTAGTACTTCCGGTGCCTACAGCAGCCTAAGATCCCGTCAAAGATTCCAGCCAGACGAGTCCCCACACTTCATCGAAGCAGCATCAAGGAATCTACGATACATCAGAAACAAGAGCGGACATGGGAGGCTGCTGCTGGTAAGCAAGCATTGAAGCACTTTAACGATGGCGACACCTCTTCGCCTCTATATGATAAATGTCGGATACACATGTTTTTTGCATGTGTATAGATAAATAAACAAACACACAAATTTGTATATGTGTGTGTATATATATATGTATGCATATATTCATTTATGTAGATATGCGTCTCGCTGGTTAATATGCGTTGTGCAGAAAAACTCAGGCTCCAGCCGCACACTGTAGCCTCGGAAAACCTTCTGGATCTTGGGAGCCTGGGTTTTGCAACTTTGCAGCTTCGGCTGCTTCTTGGAGGTTCATTGGTAGTTATAAGTGGGGTTATAAGTCCCATAATATGTATAGTTACCCTACTTATAACCCCATTTATAACTACCCATGAGCCTCCAAGTGTTGGGTTGTGGCTTCGGCTCTAGAGGCCATGGGGCCTAGGATTTCGACTCTCACCTCGCGCGAGGCAGGGAAGTCTAGGATTTAAGGCTTTCTGCAGGTCTATAGGTTCAATTGCCATGAGCATTCGTGAAATCCTGATCAGCCTGGTATCCCTTTTCAGGACGAGCCTAGGATTCAGGTTTCAGGACTTTGCAGTTTAAGATTTAAATCTTAGGATCAAAAACACTACTAATTCCTATAATATACTCTATTAATCGCATACTATAGTATATATACGATTATAGCCGAACCCCAAGCCCGAATTCCAAAGTGCCACAGCGGATGCCTTCACTGAAAGTCATGAACCCGAACTGGTTTAGGGTCTAGAGTTACGAGGTGGGATCAGGAAGTCAGAAGCACACCGGCTGTCGTCTTCACCGCTAAAGGAACATCGAGGTTCGTGTTGTGGAGAAGCTACATCCCCGACCCCCCTACCCAATCGAATTCCACGCTTCACACAAATCTGAACTCTGGAACCCTTCCGGAGAGCCAACCAAAGCAATCACGATTTCACACGAAATCCTAAACCAGATGGTGAAGAGACTGTAGCTCAAACTGACCTGGGGTTTGGGACATGTTTTGCCGGAAGTAAACTACGGAATCCCACCGGGAATCCCAAGTTCGCCAAGCCCTGACAGGCCCCTCCCGAACGGTCTTCCTTGTAAGGTGTGAGCCCGGTTTTCAAAAGTCGCTTGAAGGCCTTTGGCATGGATCCCTAGATTTTTCCGACCAGGACCCTCGGAGCAACCCCTAAGTCAGAGAATGCCAAACCTCAAAAAGCCGTAAAAAAAAAAAAAAAACACCCTAAAAACCACCAAAGACCCCCTAAAAACCCAAAACGCCCAACCTCAATGTCGACAACGCGCCAATGAAAGCCTCCAGGCCCAAAAAGCCCTAAAACCAGAAACTTCTAAAACCCACAAGCCCTCAAAGCCAAAACTCTCAAAGCCCCAAATCCCGTAACACCCGAATCCTTGGAACCCCCAAAAGCCCTAGAATCCCAGAAGCCCTACAACCCCAAAATCCCAAAACTTGTAAACGCCTCAAAACCAACCAAGGCCCTAAACCCTAAGCCCAGAACCCCTAAACCCAAACCCTTACACAGGGCTTGATTGGAGCTCGCCTTAAAACCCAAGCCCTAAATCCTAAACCCTAAGCCCTAAGCCCTAAACCCCAAGCCCTAAGCCCCAAGCCCTAACCCCAAAGGAGCAGCTGAGACGAAGGCCTAAACCCTAAAACCCTAAACCCTAAGCCCTAAACCCAAAACCCGTAAACCCCAAGCCGAAAGGAGCAGCTGAGACGAAGGCTGCAGCGCTCCGGAGGCCTATGGACTCTGAGGCCTTGGCCGATTTTTCTTTTGAAACGTAGAGGTAAGGGTTTAGGGTTTAGGGTTTTGGGGGGTGAGGGTTTTAGGGTTTTAGGGTTTAGGGTCTTAAGAATTAGAAACAGGGTTTTTTGGGTATACTATACGATAGTTATATTAATAGTATAGGTAAGGGCCTTAAGATTCAGAAACAGGGTTTTTGGGGAATACTATACGATAGTTGTAATAAGAGCCTAGTATAGGTAAGGGCCTTAAGAACTAGAGGTAGGGTTTTTGGGGTATACCATATTATAGTTATAATACGGGTCTGGCATAGGTAGGGGCCTTGGGTTCCTTTAAAAGGGTTCCGGCAAGGTTTACTCTAAGGGTCTAGTATAGGTAGGGGCCTTAAGAAATAGGAAGAAGGCTTTTGGGGTATACTATACGTTATAATAAGGAACTCCCAAAATTGTATATGTAATTGTTTAGGCCCCCCGCATTACTGGGGCGCCTTGTTCGACCGTAGAATTCCCTTTAAAAAGGCTACAGAATAGTAATCATCATAGTCATACTTCGAGGGTCGGGGGACTTACGGTTGATGATAAAAATCTGCGTTACCCATAATAGGGAATATACCATAATTCTCATAGTTTAGGGTCCTTAAGGTAATGCAGGATTCATATCATCAACAGTAGTATGGAGTTATTCTAAAGAGTTATAGGTATCATAACCCCAATTAGGATCCCTATAAACGTACTTATAAGTTTACTTCTTACCCACTTACTAAGTCCCCTGACCCTGAAAGTACCTTCAACCACCAGAGCAGGGGTTCCTTTTCACAGGCTATAGAATAAGAATCATCGTTGTCATAAACAGTGATAATGATTATGGGAATAACACTGCCAAGATTATCCGAAATAGTCGGAATGTGGGGGGGGGCCTTAATGTTTTGGTTGGGGTTCCTCTTAAAGCGTTCAGGGTCAGATAATGATAACTAGAGTAGGGTTCCTTTTAAAGGATTCCTTTAACGGGTTATACTATAAATCGAACTGCGGCCTCTTGAAAGACCTAATAGGGCTCGCTTCAAGTGTTGGGTAATCATAAAATAGAGTTGCTTTTAGAGGGTTCTATAAGAAGGTTCTGCAATGTAATGCGCTATAACAAATAGAATAGGGTTCCCTTCAAAAGGATACCATAGCTCTTGAGAGCAGGGTTCCTTTCAAGGGTGCTTCCTAAGCGGTCTTTTAAGGAGGGATTTAGGTTGCAGAGGCCGTTGTCGTTAGAATACTACGGTTGATGATATAAATCCTGCATTATACCCATAACAATAAGGAACATACCATAATTCCCATAGTTCAGGGTCCTTTTGGTAATGCAGGATTTACATCATCAACAGTAGTTTTGGGGTTTCTTATCGTTCTCCAGACCTCTGTGTTTCTCCCCTTCCTGCTTTTCTGGGGAGGGGGCTATACTATCGGTGTCAGACGCTTGGGAATTCTTACGTGGTTGTTGTAGATGGTTCAAAAGGGCTCAAGAGACGTAATGTAACACTCAGATGAATCGGAAACTGCTTTTGAGGGGCTCGATGCTAGGATCCCGAGCATTGAGGGAAGGGGTGTATGGTGCAGGCATCTACATCAATTAGAATCCATCCCTACACCCCATATCATGATCATATGGCTGGTCTCATATCCCCTTGTTATTTCGATTATGGACCGGTCAAGACGAGCACTCGGTCTATACTTCCAGCTGGTAGATCGTGGGGCGGGTTGGGGCCTGAGGCTTGAGCTGGATGTATGGTTTATATTGACTCTCTTCTTCAACAGCCAAGTCCAAAAAAGTTCAAACTTTTTAAGATAGACCTAATATATACATATATATATATATCTCACTTGAAGACTTGAAGTACTTTTGCAGTCTGCGAGGAGTTTAGAGGCACGGTTCCGGGCTCACGCAGGGTTCAGGATTCAAGATTTACGTCAGAATGTCTGTGGCTGGTCACGCGACCGTTCTTGTCAAGGGGTTTCAGCTGGGGGCGACGGAAGGCAGGCGAGGCTACGAAGGACTCATGACCACCTAAACCCCAAACCCCTCTATAGAACCCTTGCAGTCCCAACTTCTTAGCTAGATGCTTGAGGAAGAAGCCCCCTCGACACGAAACTCATGCAGCCTCTGATCAAGCTGGCCACGGTAAGGACTTGCTCTTGTAGAGGCTTCACCGGGGCAGTAGACTTTGATTTCGCTCAGCTCCCTTCCTTCAGGCTTTAGGGTTAACTCCTTTCCTTCAGATTAGGGCTGCGGGATTCTGGGGCCGAGGTGTGCTTGGCTACTGCTTCATAGGAGCCTGATTGAGGAACCCTGGTTCTGGGCTCCTACGAACTATTTTGGTGATTTATAACCAAAGGTTGCCTAATCCGGTTCCTACGTTGCAAGTTACGTGCTTTTTTAGGCCCTGACGTCTGACCCTACGCTTTTTCGGTGCAAGGACTGCAGGGACGAGACAGTCGCCGGGAGTTCTTGCTCAGGAACCTTTTTGAGGATAGAATGAAAAGGACATGCTTTTTATCATAGACTTCGTTCCTCAGCAAGAACCCGGTATCTTTCCGCTGACCTCAAGGGCCAAATCGGTCCCATACAAGTATGGTTTAGCCTGCAGGGCTGCGGATGTCGAGCCTCTGGACGTCGGGGTCTGGCGAGCCTTGGAACCATGAGTATGCGACTGTGTTGAGTCGTGCCAACGCCACCTTGCGACGTGCCAACGTTAGCTTAAGGGCTATAGCGGCAGCACTGTGGCAGCACGAGCAGCAACGTAGCACTAGAACTGGAACCGGCGGGGGTGGCAGTAGCAAAGTCATCACCGTCTTCGTCTTCGCAGGTCCTGGTTTCTTGCAGTGCCGGTCGTCGTCGCAGTGTCCGTAGTGTCAGTAGTGGTAGCGGCAAAATAGCTAGCGGGAGATAGGTAGCAGTTAGGTAGTACGAGTGGTAATGATAGTGGAAGTGGTGGTGGTGGTGGTGGTGGTGGTGGTGCTGGGGTGGTTCTTATGGCGGTTGGTCGTCGGCATCGCCGCAAGAAGAGGTAACAACATCAGAGCATCCTTGAGATTTAAAGCTTACACTAGACCAAGGCCGAACAGACGACTTCGAACGCTGTCGACAGGGGGAACTACCAATCCCAAGGACCCCGACTCGTCCTCAGCGATTTGAAAACAGCTTGATGAGACATGCAGCTTTTGGCATGCCGGGCATGGGAGCTGCTCTGCCACTGTTGTCGCGGCATTTAGGGTCGATTATTTCCAAACCAGGTTTATTGTTTTGGGCCAAGCTTGTTGATGATGAGTTGTTAGATGGATGCAGCATTTGGCGGGCTTTTTCTGCATTGTCCTGGCTCTAGACACGGAGTGCGTTCCAACATGGGGCATTCAACCAACTGTGTTTGTCGGCTCTACACCCGGGTGATATTGGAGATGGCATTAGGTAGATCAATTACAATGACAATAACCGTAACGTTAAAACAATAACAAGTATAATAGCAAAAAACTAGTAATACTAGTAGCAAAATACATGAACAAATGAAGGTCACAACGCTAATAACAAAAAATCTTACTACTACTACTACTACTACGACGACGACGACTACTACTACTACTACTACTGCCTACTACTGCTACTGCTACTGCTAGTACAACAACAACAGAAATAATAATAATAATAGTAATATTAATGACAACAATAGTGATAATAATAATGATAATTATAGTATAATTATAGTTATAATAAAAGTAATAGTAATAATAGCAATGCTAATACTGCTAATAACGCTAAAAACAATTGCAACACTAATGGTAATCATCGCCCAATTAATACAGCTAGTAGTAATACTAGAACAAATCATGATGATACTCTATATAATTGCGCGTCGGAAGGCCTCCTAGAAGGTCAGGATGCCTACCAGTGCTTGACAGTGATGGTGGATTAGCTCTAGAGCTCTCTGGATTTGTAGGGAATTAGGAAGTTTAGGGCTCACCAGGACCCTGAATGACGTACTTTTCCAAGGAACGATACACAGAAACCATGACAAGGAACCCTAAAAATGAGGTCTTTCCGGCTACAGGTCGGGTTGAAGGGTTTAGGAGCTCTCAAGTTGGCATCTGTGGAGCGCTGAGGTTTCCAAGAGTCTTCTGCGATGTGGGATGTTGAAGGCATCACGAAGCATCCCGATCAATGTACCCGGCATGGGTCTCTGGGCCAATTTGAAGGTTCCCAGAAAGCAAGATTCGGCTGAAACAAACACCCCTCGAACACGGAATTGCACTTCGCCAGCTCTTTGAGATCCGTTCAGCTCCTGGTGCTGTTAATCTAAGGGCTTTAATAATTAGAATAGGGTTTTAAAGGGGGGTTCCTTATTCTGATTATAGTATAACAAACCAAACCCTCCAAACCCTATTCTAACTAGTCAGGCCCCTAGATTAGCCAGTTCTTCGAGAGCCTTCAAGCCTGGTATTATTGCTCACACAGAGGACCATCAACATGCTCGCAATACAGGCACACCTTTGCAATATACCTGGAGGTTCATGGGTAGTTATCAATGGGGATATGGGTAGAGTAACTATACTTATAACCCTACTTAGGGGACATATACCCCCCACTTATAACTACCCATGAACCTCCAAGTAGGGGCCTGCAGGAATTGAGTGGGGTGTTCTGGTTAAGTGCATAGGCTGTTTTGGGGCCATGTGGGACCAGTCATATTCTCCGGCCCTCTATTTATGCAAGCGAGTTTGGCTCGGAAAACCTATCCTCAAAATTCCACTCGCAGGGCGACATCAACGTGCCGTGCTTCGAGCTATGGCCGTGGACATGCAGAACCAAAAATATCGAGATACAAAACAAAGGGCATGCCAAGTACGATTCATGTCGTTTCTATAGTCCCTATATTGGTGTACAAAGAACTTACCACACCCGCCAAAGCCTAAAGCCCTAAACCCCACAATCCTAAAGCACTCCGTCGGATAGTCTTCGAGGGATGTGAGAGAGCCGAATCCCTCTCACACTGGTCGTGGCTCAGCTCAGCCTTGGCTGCTGTACGGTGGAAGGACAAGTGTTTCGTAGCGTTCTGATGACGTATACAGTTCTTATAGGGTGTTGAGCTTTGAAAACATGTATTCATCTATGTATATGCACGGTTGCTGCGGCTTCATTTTATGGGTATTGTGGGGTGCTATGTATAAGGATTTAACGGGATTTCTTAGCATTGCAGGCCCGTAATGGGCTCACATTCGGGTAGGCATGACAAGGAAGTTAGCGGTTTGTGTGAAAGGCTTTCTGCAGGGAACCAAATGGGATAGTTCGAGCTGGACTTGCTCTACTTGCTACTACCCCTGAACGTACAAGATCTAAACATCTTCTACCTGTAACTCCATACTATCCCTGAACACTACGCTACTAAACAAGAACTCTATACCGAAAGCTCCTAAACCCCTAATCATCGTGAGAACAACCAGCCTCATCCCGACGTACGCACGTGTCTTGGAAGATCTAATTTTCAAGCGGAAATCCTAACGCCTAGTACATGGGCCGTAATAACTAGAATAGGGTGCCCTTGAAGAGGGTCTCTCTTAGGTTTTTTGTAAGGGCTACAAGAAAAGGGGCTTCCTTTGAGGGGCCTTCATCGGGTTTGGGGGGTATACATGATCCCGGTTCCGGGTTCGCCGGCCCCCCCAATGGTATCCCCCCCCACCCCCCCCCAACCCCTCCCCCTCTCTCCCGCAGGTGCAGGTGCCGCAGGGCCCCCTCCCCGCGCAGCCGATCCTTGTGACAGTGGAGACTTGAGGGTATTGAAAAAAAGGCAGCTGTGAGCAAGATCGCGTTCCTGCCAGGCCCGCTTCCTGTGGCAGTTGACCCAAGAAGTTGACCCAAGAAAGGAACATGATGATGATGATGATGATGATGAGGATGAGGAGGAGGGTGATG
>CAJNJA010056541.1:0-24390 GCA_905231915.1 Symbiodinium necroappetens | reverse complement strand
CCTAAACCCCTAAACTCTAAAACCACTCCCCGAGAGCGCCATGCACAATCGACACGCTCGAAACCCTGCACCGCGAAAGCCCCGAATCCCTGATGCCCAAGGCCCTATTCCCAAAGAGGGTTTAAGGTTTAGGGTTTAGCCAAGAACCTCACTACATTCACGTTCCTGCCCTAACTAAACACCTGGGATCCCTGAACCATTATTAGCTCATGCTCCTTCGCTGCAAGAATATGGGTAGCTCTCTAAAGTAGGGTCCCTTTTATATAGGGTCCTTTGTATAAGGGTGCCGTATTATATTGGGGACCTAAAAAGGGACCCTTGTTTAGAGAACTACCCATATAGACAGCATATTTAAAACACAACTTGGGTTTGTATTCTACCCCAAAAACCGATATGTGACCCTGGAAGAACACCCAAAACTTGCAGGATCATGGGACTTCGCAAGTAAGCCTACTTGGGGTTTATAAGAGTAAAGTACAGGTGCATGTTTCAAAAAACCCTATACCACCTATAGCACGACTATAGATCCCTCAAACGGACCGCAGTTGCTACGTCCCAGGATCGATAAACCAAACCTTAAACCCTAAACCCTGAACCTTAAACCCTCAAACCCTAAACCCTAAACCCTCAACCCTAAACCCTAAACCCTAAACCTCAAACCCTAAACCCCAAACCTTAGACCCTGAACCCTAAAGGCTAAACCCCAAAACCTGAAACCTTCTGAGGCATCCAGCCGTTCGCGTTAACGAGCTTTGGAGGCGCCTTCGGTGGGCGTTTCCCCCCCGACGTTTCGGAGAATGGGGGTGGGGTAAAAAAACAGAAAAACACGGGGTGATTGAGGGTTTGGGGTTTAGGGTTTGGGGTTTTGGGGTTTCGGGGTTTGGGGTTTCGGGTTTGGGGTTTCGGGGTTTCGGGGTTCGGGGTTTGGGGTTTGGGGTTTCGGGTCTAAGTGGCTTAGGGTTTGGGTGATTGAGGTGGTTTAGGGCTTAGGTTGTTTAGGTGGTTTAGCTAGTTTCGGGTTTAGGTGGTGTAGGTGATTTAGGGTGTAGGTGGTTTAGGTGGCTTAGGGTCTAGGCTGCAAAACGAGGTTTTCCGGGGCTGCCAGAGGGCCTACAAAAGCTCAGAGATGAGGGTGGGTAGAGGGTTTACTCTAAACCCTAAACCCTAAACCCTAAACCCTAAACCCCTAAACCCTACACCCTAAACCCTAAACCCAAATTGGGATTTGTAGGGTTTAGGGCTTTTCTCATTGACCTTTTGCGACGGTCCAGAACCGGCACTGGGAGCCCCAAGGCTTTTTTTTTAATCTTAGGCCTAAAACCACATTTCGTCACGTACTTGGCTGACTTTGTCCAGATTTGTTTGTTTTTGACTTTTTTTTGCTTTAATCTGATAGTATGTGCCTTTAAAGTTTTTACTTTGATGATTCCCCGTGGTTTTGGACCGTCGCAAGAGGTCAATGAATTTTCTTGCATTTGAGGATTTTGGTGTAGAGGGTTTAGGATTTAGGGTTCGCCTTGTCGTCCTCAATAGTGGGTACTTAGGCTCTGCTGAAGGGTAGTTGGAGAGTGTTCAGAGTGTTCCCTGGGAATTATTATGGCACTTGGTTTAGGGCGTGGGCTAGAGATGGTGTCTCGTACTTAGTCTACATGCCCCAAACAACACCACAAACCCTGGCTCCAAACATCATAAACCCTAAACCTTGCAAGGCCCTAAGCCCCAAACCCCAGACCCCCAAACCCTAATCCTAAAACACCCTGGCAAAAACAAATCGAAATACTCTGCAGACATGATACTAGGTCACTAGGTCCCTGAGTGACCCCTTAAGAATAAGGATACCCTTTTCCTGTGTTTCGCCTTTAACAATAAGGGAACCATACAATAAAAGGGCAAATGGGTACTACTCAGGAACCTAGGATATTTGATATCCCTTACAGAAACCTTGTATATACGTACTCAAGAACCCAAACACACATACACACAGAAAATAACCTCCAGATAGCGCCTCCTCCCCGTCCCCAAACCCTGAACAACCAACCTTACACCATCTTAAACCCCCCAAACCCCTCGGAAGCAAAAAACCCTCTCAAAACTCGCATGACCCTAAGGCCCTAGACCGTAGACCCTAAGCCCTAAGCCCTAAACCCTAGACCCTAGAAGCCCTAAACCCTCTCGAAACTCGCCTCCAGACGTCCTGCTGCTGTGCTTCCAGGTTTCCTGCTCGGAGAATGAGCTCCAAAATGCCTTGGCACCCCGCGGGATGAGGCCTTCTTACTCCCAAAGGGTCCTAGGTACTGTTATGGGGGATACTTTCGCAAATCATATTAACAATCCCTAACACAGAAACCCTACATTCTACTATATAGGTACTTTGGACCCTTTGGGACTTTAAGGGCAATACAGTACAGTTTAGGGGTTCCCTAAACCCTGGACGCACCGTACTTTTAGGGCTCCCCGGAACCGAATCCAGGGTGGTCTGGGTGTTCGGACCTGGGTTCTGGGGTATGGTGCGTATAGTCGGGGTTGCTTTTGAGGCTTGCGGGTTCCTTTAAGAGTTTAGGGTTTTGGGGTTTAGGGTTTTTGGGGTTTAGGGGTTTTGGTCCTGCATTACCCATCTTACCCTAAGGGTCCATGTACCCAAATAGTATATACTTAGGCCTTAAGGTAGTCCCTATATGGGTACTTTAGGGTCAAAGTATACTCACATGGATACATGGACCCTTAGGGTTAAAGACTTATAAGCATCACAACCCCAATTTAGATCCCTATTTTTAGGGTACTTATAAGTCCACTTATTGCCTACCCCTAAACCCTAAACCCTGAGTTTAGGGTTTAGGGCATTTTGTTGGGGTTTAGGGGTTTTGGGGTTTAGGGTTTAAGTATCTACAGTATCCATTTCTTGCGCTTACCCTGGAGGGTCGTAATTATGAAAAACAACGGAGACTATAGGAACCTCAGTAGTTTAGGGTCGAAAGGCTGCAAAGTGATCCTATTGTGTACTGCTAACTTGTCACTCTGGCCTTTTTTTATGGCTTACGGGTGGGTCTTTAGGGATTTCGGCGTTGACACCAGAACCTAAACTCTAAAGCCACTACGGTGTAAAAAAGGAGCCTTACTTGGAGGGTCGGGGGACTTAGTAAGTAAGTGAGAAGTAGACGTACAAGTAACCGAAACTGGATCCTAATTGGGGTTATGGTACTTATAAGTCTATACAAGAACTACTTACTAAGTCCCCCGACCCTCCAAGAACGGTGTGATAAAAGGGCCTTAAGATTTTGAAAAGGGCTGCAAGTGCTGCCTGATCGCCTGCAGGAGGCATCGGATGACTGTTCCAAGAAACAAGTCATCTCTCACCTTTAGAGTTTAGAGTTTAGGCTTTAGGGTTTAGGCGACCCGTTCATACTCGGCCGCCTTTCGCTCCAATGAAACCAAATGTTAGAGAGGGGCTTCTCCTTCGAGAACGTAGGCATCTGCGCTAAAGCATTCATCAAGGCCAGCGACCTCGCCTTGCTCTTTGGGGCATAAATCGTCATCAACTGTCGGTATGTCTCATAACCGTTGCGGTCCTGAACTTGCCGCAACACCGTGCGAGGCTTGGCCTTCAGCAAGGAAGCAAGGATTGCATATAACCTGTCGCTGCCTGAGCATCTGGGTTCATGTTTCCATCAACCTCCTGCAACTTTTGGGGCATGTTGCTATGGCACTATAGCTTTTCTAAGGAACCCTCAGGAATGCCATTGGTAATTCATTAAGGGAGGCCGTATGACGATTGCCAGGGGTTCGGTTTGGGATTTCGGGTCTTGGGTCTAAGGCATTTAGGGCTTAAGCGGTTGAGGGCTTCCTTGTCGAGGATGGATAGAACAACCCGAAGCTCAGATGTGGTCCTACCCCAAACCCCAAACCGCTACAGCCCCGCAAACCCTAAAGCCCCACACCCTGGCGTCGACAAAACCCTAATTTGTCACCCGATATATTCGGTGCGTTGCACCATTGGAGTTGATGATATCAATCCAAAATTACACATAATAATGATTATGCCATAATTCCCATAGTTTAGGGTCCTTAAGAGGTATGCAGGATATCTATCATCAACAGACCTTAAACCCTAACCCCTAAACTTGGGATGTTTAGCCCTCCCGAGGCGGGAGCATTGCTCCAGCATGCCTCTTGTCTCGCTGAGGGCCTGGTCCCTCCTGCACACGCGGGGGTCTAAGTTGAAGGTTTAAGGATTTATGGGGTTTAGGGTTTAGAGTTTAGGACTTAGGGGTATTTAGTCTTAATTAGTGGGTTCCTGAACTTTACGGTTCCTCAACTAGGAACTATGGTTGAACTTAACATCTACTTTAGGCCTGCGCGGTGAAGGTTTTCTTGTAGGGTCGGGGCTTCGTTTGTTGCCTATTCTATCCTCGAGCTATTCGCATTGCAACCCAACTCGTATCCAGCCACCTGCGCTTGCAATTCTAGTATATTCTACTTTTCACCTACTTACAACCCTAAACCTTCCCCCGGCCTCGAGGCAAGGATTCCTATAAAGCTTAATAGGATGCTTTAGGGCTAAAGGGCGGGTTTTTGCGGCCCACGGGTCAATGATGCTATGGCGCCGCGCTTAGGGCTTCAGGGTCAGGAGTTTGAAGGTTTTAGGGTTTGCGGATCAGGATTTAGGGTTTAGGGTTTAGGGGCTTCAGGTTTGGAGTTTGGGTATTCCGGCATCTGGAGCCTAAATCCTGAAACCCCAAACGAAGATAACCGACAAAGCAAGGCGTGCATGCATGTCTGTCTGTCCGTGTCCGTGTCTGTGTCTCTGTGTGTGTGTGTAATGTATGTATGTATGTCTGCATTTATGTACGTATGTAGGTATGCATGCATGCTAGCATCTATGTATGTATGTATGTATGTATGTATGCATGTATGCAAGTGTGTACGATCTGCATGCATGCATGTATGTCTGCATGCACGCCTGCATCCCTCCCCCATCCACACTTCAACCTGAAACCCCACCATCCAGCCACCCTTCCACACCCTTCCACGACAGGGGTGGTGGTGAGGGCGTGGAGTGGGCTCGAGGGGGGGAGTGCGGTTGCGGAGGGGGGAAGGAGGTGGAGGGGTGGAGTTTGTTGCAACATGCGGTTTTAAGAACAGTTTTATTCTACATAGCTCCATGGCTCAGGGGGCTTGGCCGCTCTCCACTTGTGTAAAAGACTTCACCGTATGTCTCAGCCTCACAACACCCTCGCAAAGCTCTAAACGAATCATTAAAGTGCAAACCCCCCAACCATGCCCCCAACTTCCAGCACCCTCCACGCCCTATACCGCAACCCCTCGCAGCAACAACTCCTTGCGAACACCTTCAACCTTTAAAGCCCTCATAGTTCAATCCCTCATGAATTCCTATACAACCCTTCGAGAGCCTTCAATACACGCAGCGAAAACCCTAGACTCTAAAGTGACACCCCGAGATCGAACCCTTCAAATATCGTAAAGACCCGGGTTTAGGGTTTGCCAAGCTGCTGGACGGTCTGGTCGACCGGCGGTGTAAGAGAGAGCCGCGACACGCGGCTGGAGGTGGCCTTCAAAACAACTTGTAGCTTTGAACCCTTTATGGGTTGTTCGTTTTTGTTGGTGCAATTTGTTCGGTTTAGGATTTATAGAGTTTAAAGTTTAGGGTTGGAGGGCTTCAGAAGAAATCTCGTCCGAAGTCAGGGGCCTGAATCCCAAAGAATGGGTGTTGATGAGGTTTGCATTCCGGGGTTGTGTTTGGGGGCTTTCTGGGGGGGCACGATGGCGAAGTACTCAGACCCCCGCCCAGAGAGCCCAATACCCCTTAATTAAGGAATATACCTGAAATCATAAGAATAAGGCTTAAGGCCCCTATAATTTAAGGTATATCCCTTAATTAAGGCTGCATTGGGCTGCTTGAGGCTGCCATGCTGGGAGGGTCGGGGGACTTAGTAAGTATAAAAAGTGACCCTAATTGAGGTGGTAAAGTATGGTTTAGGGTTTAGGGTGTAATTAGGGGTACGTAGTCAGTAGACTTATGAGTGACCGAAAGGGGTATGATAGTGACCTAAAAAGGTAGTTGGGGTTATATGATACTAGGGTTCTTAGGATTGGCTTAGGGCTTCAGGGTTTGCGCCCAAGCACTAACGTTTACAGTTACAGCCTCAGGATTTCATCGGTGTAGGACAGCGCTGCTAGCATATTTTCGGCTTTAGGGCTTAGGGGTGTTTACGGGCACAAACAAGTCCACGGTTGGGCTGTCTTCGAGGAGGCAGGGCCTGGGGCAATGTCCAACAGGAAACTGCTACACTATTTTGGGGGGTTCCTTTTTGTAGCTATGGAATCCGGATTAAGGACAAATAGTGCTGGGATTCCCTAGACATTACTCTTAAGGATTGAGGCTATTGAGTTTCCAACTTTTGGGCGTCTACTGTATATGTACTACTCCCCTCGTCTTCCTATCATGACCATGGCATAACATGCCCGACACCCCACTACTCAAAGTGCCTCCTGCTCTACACCCTAAACCCTAAACCCTAAACCCAACAACCCTTGCCTGCACCAAGTCCCATCATTAAATCATTACATGATGGCACATGGCGGGTTCTCGGCCGGAAGCCTGATGTAGGGGCCTTAATAATTAGAATAAGGCTTTGGGGGTAGATTATACTATAGTTATAACAAGGACCCCCCCCAAACAAAAAAAAAAAAACAAAAACAACATAGGAGGCCCCTGCATTAAGCTGGATAAGGCCAAGGATGCTTAAACCCTATGTCCTAAACACTGACTCCCCAAATCTCGATACCACACATTCCGATCTCCGATGCTAGCTAAGGGTCTATGTACCTATGTACCTATGTAGGATTTACGTTTGGCTTTAAGTTACTTCGGTACGGAATTCCACGTGCCTCAGAAGGCGTGGCATCAGTGCGGGTTTGCCAACACCTGGCTCAGGCATGAGGGCTTTGGGATCCTATGCTTCCGTCTATCGATAGGGTTTAGGGTTCAGGGGGGTTTAGGGGTTTAGGGGTTTAGGGTTTAGGTTTAGCGAGAGCCCAGCTCACCTTACGGTCAGAGTGCGAACTCTAAACTCTTACCCTACGGCTCAAAAAAGCCCAAAAGCCTGACATGGTATGGTCTTTGGGCCCAAAAAGCCTTGAAATGTGAGTCCGTAGAGCCTTCGGGTTTAGCCTCTTAGGCGCTGAACCTATTAAACCCTAAACCATCAGAGTCTAGTCCCGTAAACTCTAAGTTCTGGAGCTCGAAGCCCGTTTGGAGACTAGGGTTTAGTTAAGGGTACATAGACCTTCTATAAGGCTCGTATAACGGTAACTACCCACCTGAAAATGTGCTAGGTTTAGGGACAATGCACTTCAAGGTCCGTTCTTTGATCCGACTTGTCCAGCATGCTCGTGCAACCAACGGTTAAGCTTTGGAATCATATAGGAGTTGTAGTCGCCCATAGAAGATAAAGGCCACATACCCTACGAAGATAGGGTCCTGATTAGGAAACCCTGGCCCTACCACTCCAACCTTATAGGATTCATACAAAGAACCCAATCAAAACAAAAACGGCCCAACGTTTCGACATCAGGTTCCTATATTACTAGTCCAGGTCCCTGGGTCATCCCCTTAATAATAAGGGTGCCCTGGAACCATGCAATAAAACGGGCAAAACGGTACTACTCAGGTACCTGACTAAGGCAAGGAGTTGTGGGGTCGTCAGCTCCCTGGATGTTAGAAAGCCGGTTGCTTCCTTCACAGCAGGGTTCTAGGATTTCAAGCGGTCTGGACAGCGCCAACATAGCAGATTCAAGACGAAACCGAGGATAGCACCATCAAGCGGAAAGAAGTCAGCATTGAGCTCAAGCACAACGCTTTCTTCAACTGCTGTTGCAGTCACTGTTCCTTGTGCCGCGACCGCTGGATCGGGCCACATCCGAAGGGCTGCGTTTGCAGGACATGCACAATTTTCGGAGACACCATTCCTCAATCCGCCGTAGATCCCCATCAGTCTCTCATAGACGACTTGAAGGCTTGAAGATTCTCTATCTTGTATTGCGCTTGTTGCTTTGATGTAACGTCGCCTGTCTGCCTGAGCCATGCCTCCATAGAGCATAAGGACCCGGCATCTGTTGAAGCGTTAATCGCTGCAGCGCTCAAGAATGATCGATATTCAGCAAACGACCGCGTCAAGTTTGTGTAGCTGTGGCCTATGCCACGTAGATCGAAAGATAATGTTGCCAATGTCTCGACACTGCTTCCTGTTCTGTTGGAGGTCACACTCACTTTCACCAACAATCCTTCATACCGACGGGTTTCATGGTCTACGTAGGGCTTATAGGGTTTAACATGACACGAAACACCGAAAGCCCAACAAAAACACAGTGGAAGGCATTTCATCCTTTCACCACACCTTCAGAACCCTGAACACTAAACCAAAAATCATCGGTTCAGAGCTTAGGGTTTCGGGACGCAAGCCCTAAACTCCAAACTCCCAAACCCTAAACACCTAAGCACCTAAACCCTAAACTTCTAAGTTTTAAACCTTGCTTCAGTATCAACCCTAAACCCTAAACCCACCCTAAACCCTAAACCCCTAAACCCTAAACACCTAAACCCCTACACCTTAAACCCTAAACCCTGAACCCCTAAACCCTAAACCCTGAACCCTAAACCCTGCACCCCTAAACCCTTCAGGTCGCACCTGACAAAGCCGTCAGCTGTCCCCGGCGTGCGGTAGCCGGAGACGCGAGACCATCCTCGAGAAACAGAGAGCGGGGCCTTGAGTCGTAAAAAGTTTAGGGTTTGGGGGTGTAGGGGTGTAGGGGTTTAGGGGTTTACGGATTAGGGGTTTCGGGTTTTAGGGTTGTAGGGTTAGGGCTTACTTGGAGGGTCGGGGAACTTAGTAAGTAGGTGATAAGTAGACTTATAAGTCTCATAACCCCAATTAGACTTTTTTAGATCGCTTTAAAGCCTACTTCTTGCCTACTTACTAATTCCCCCGACCCTCCAAGTAGGGTCTAGGGTTTTGGGGTGTAGGGTTTGGGGTCTCGGGTTTAGGATTTAGGGTCTCAGGTTTAAGGCTAACGAATGAAACTCCGAAGGGATTTAGGGGTTTTTAGGAGTTGGGATGTTGGCGTTCATAACACCTCCCCGAGACAAGCCGTGCCATGAGAATGATCCTAAACCCTAAACCCTAAAGCCTAATGGCTTAAGATGGGAGGTGCTCCAAGGGGTCGACTTCTCGATACTTCGGTTGATGGTATAATTCCTGCATTACCCATAACAAGGAATATGCCATAATTCCCATAGTTTAGTGTTCTTAAGTAAGGTACTGCACCTCGGACTAGTTCGACCTTGGACAGAATCAGAAGTTGAAGGCTGTGCTAACTTCTGTTTAGAGTTTAGTGTTTAGGGGTTAGGGTTTAAGGGCTTAGGGTTTCTGATGGAAGGCAGCTCGAGCTCAATCGGATGGACAGAAGGCTATGCTCAACTACTGGCCCTCTTCAAGACTCCTTACGAATCCCTTCCCTGCCAACTCTACTGCAACATGATCCGTTAATAATAATCTAATGTTGTAACTGCATAACCTGACGAAACAGGGAGTGCATCATGGCAGTTGGCACCACAGTTGTGGCCTACAAGACATCATGCCATTTGGCACCACAGGTGTGGCCTACAAAACCGTCCAAGACGTCGACGGTGCAATGGCGGAGGCTCAACGTCGCCTCTGGCCCTGGGAAGCTCTGGTACTCTGATAACAACAGGAGTCTGTTCAGAATCCTAAACCCTAAACCCTATAAACCCTAAACCCTAAACCCTAAACCTTAAACGACTGGGAGAAGAAGGCACGAGTCCCAGATGAAATCAACTGGACACCGGAGATGAAGACAGCGAGCATCGTCGAGCAGATCACGGTCCAGGATTCAAGTCAGGAGGTATGATAAGACCCGTCTTAAGTATTCTATGGTCTCTCTCTCTCTCTCTCTATACATATATATATATATTGTTTTTTTTGAGCTGCTTGTAATTATGCTATAAATTTCATCAAACGTTACAGAGTAGGGGCAGTGCTCACCAGGATGACGGTCAACGGCTTCCCGGCATCTCAAAAACTTAGCCCCCAACTCGAAACAATGAGTCCAAAATCCTAAGCCGCCTAAGCCTCAACCCTGAACCCTTAGGGTTCAGGGTTTAGGGTTCAGGTTTAGGGTGTAGGGTTTAGGGTTCCGGCTTTAGGTTTCAGGGTTTAGGGTTCAAGGTTTAGGGTTTGGGGTGCGGGGTTTGGGGTAAGCCCTATAAAACCAAAACTACCCCTGAGCGATCGTCCAAGTAACCGAATACACTCTGAACCCTCAGTAACTGAGTGTACGCGCTCAAAGCCTCTGGGGCACCTAAACCTCAAACACCAAACTACCTCCACACCCCCAAGCAATTCTGTACCTGGAGGATCAGGAGACTTGGCAAGTAAGGTTATGTGTACCTTACTCGGGTTATAAGAAGATGTTACAAGTAAATGCAGATGTTGTGCCCTAAACCCTGATTTTCTTTGCAAGATCCTCTCAGAGTCATAAGGATCCTTAGGAGGGGTAGGAGGGAGGGCTTTAGGCGGCCTTGATACCTCCGACCAGGACCTGAGATCAGCGTCAGACAGCGCCTGTCTTAAGTAAGTACTGTTGATGATATAAATCCGGCATTACCTTAAGGACCCTAAACTGTTATGGGAATTATGGTATACTCCTTATTATGGGTAATGCAGGATGTATATCTCAACCGTATGGCTTAGGGTCTGGGGTTGAGGGGTATGGTCCCCAAACCCCCTCCCCCAATAGCCTAAGGGTTTAGGGGTTTAGGGGTTAGGATTTAGAGTTTAGGGGTTTAGGGTTTAGAGTTTAGGGTTTAGAGTTTAGGGGTTTGGAGTTTAGAGTTCAGAGTTTAGGGGTTTGGAGTTTTGGGTTCAGAGTTTGGGGTTTAGAGTTTAGAGTTTAGGGTTTAGTCCCCGAAGCTTCCTTGTGATTTAAGTGTCCGGACAGCCCGATAGCTGAGGCAGCTGCGGCGCACTAAACGACCTGGACCTGCCACAAGCAGGGATCCACCGGACTGTGGATTTAGGGTTTAGGGTTTAGGGTGGATTTAGGGTTTAGGGGTAGCGGATTTAGGTTTGGGTTTGGGGTTTGGGGTTGAGAATTCTGAATTTGGTGATTCGGCTTAAAGTTGTGGAGTTTAAGGCGTAGGGATTATGGTCCTGACTTTTGTGTTTCGGGATAAAGGTGTGGAATTTAGGGTTTGGGTGTCAAAAAGGGTTTGTAGAATCTTGCCTGAGAGTTTGAGTGGTTTTCGGCTTCGGTTTCCTTAAGGCCTTAAGGCTAAAGCTCTGGGGTTGTACAGCTTTCTGCTGAAGGTCCCTTTGGGGGTTTAGTTTGATGGGTTTAGGGTTTATGGGTTTAGGGTTCTATCAGGGTATCTAATATAGGTTTCGCTTCCTTATAACACTCCAAACACCCCCCAACAGCAGGTCCCACTGTTCATGATAGAATTCCCGCATTACCTTAAGGACCCTAAAAAAACTATGGGAAGTATGGTCTATTCCGTATGATGCCCATAATACGGAATATACCATACTTCCCATAGTTTTATGGGTAAACCCTAAACCCTAAACCCCAAACCCCAAACCCTAAACCCTAAACCCTAAACCCCAAAACCTAAACCCTAAACCCTAAAAAACCTAAAACTCTATCATCCGCAGCGTTTAGAGACTTTCCCTAGAGCTCGAGCCCCCCCAAAAACCCCCAGAGCTCGCAGGAGGTCCCGAGCTAAAAAAGCTCATGGACCAAAGGAGGTTTAGGGTTTAGGGTTTAGGGTTTATTTAGGGTTTAGGGTTTAGGGTTTAGAGTTTAGGGTTTAGGGTTTAGGGTCCTACTTATCGATTTTAAGCCACCAAAGTGGGTGCCATTTCTAGACTTTACACCACCAAAGTAGGTCCTACTTATCGAATGTAAACCACCAAAGTGGGTGCCATTTATTGAGTTTAAACCACCAAAGTGGGTGCCATTTATAGACTTTACACCACCAAAGTAGGCTCTATTTATAGACTTTACACCACCAAAGTAGGTCCTATTTATGGACTTTACAGTACACCACCAAAGTAGGTCCTACTGATAGACAAAAAGTAGGTCCTATTTATAGACTTTCCACCACCAAAGTAGGTACTGCACCGGGCCTCGCTAGGTTTCATGCACTCCTCCTGGGGGGTTCCCTGTTGAAAACCGAGCGTCGCACCTTTGAGCCCCGTTAAGGAAGCCGACATACGGTTTAGGGTTTTGGGTTTAGGGGTTGATGATATACATCCTGCATTCCCCATAAGAAGGACCAGACCATAATTCCCATGGCTTGGGTTCTTATAGGTAATGCAGGGTTTCTGTCATCAACAGTAACAGAAAGGCGGGAAGAGGAGTAGCTCAAGGAGACGGATTAGGATTCAACCGCCCGGGGCTCAGACCATCCAGTGACCGGCTTGCTGCCAGGGGTTTAGGGTTGGGGTTGAGGGTTTAGGGTTTAGGGCTTAGGGCTTGGAGTTTAGGGTTTAGGGTTAGGGCTTAGGGCTTAGGGTTAAGGAGGGCTTAGGGTTTAGGTTTAGGGTTTAGGACTCTAAACCCTGCGCCTGCACCGACGGGGGAAGCTGCCCGGCTGCCGTTGGGTGTCATGGGCCTTTGCTGCTCTCTGCTAGGCGGGTCGGAGGACTTAGTAAGTAGGTAAGAGAGCAAAATTCAGGGTTCAGGGTTTCGGGCTTAGGGTACCCTCAGGGCCACCACAAGGGCGTTAAGGCTTTGGGGTTGACCTAGTAACTAGTATGTAGGTAGTGAGTAGCCAGAAGAGGTCCTGATTGGGGTCTTGCTACGTAGATAAGACTAGATACTAAGTAGGCCGACCTTCTACTGAAAGTGTCATGGGACTCAGTAGATAGAGTTGCAAAGGGTACCATTCTGCGAAAATCCCTGAACCATTTAACCCGAAGCTTGTGAAACCCTTTCAGCCGCCACGAGCTGTGGACCTATCTATGGCACTGTTTAGTTTAAGGGTTTAGGCTTTAGGGATGTTTCGGGTTGCGGGTTTGTGAATCCAGATACTTCTACCCTTGCTGACGAAGACCTCGGATCCTGCGAGCAGACCTTTGCCTTCAAAGAAAAAGAGCCCTAAAGGGCAACTCGAACACGACACGCAAAGGTTGGGATATCCGAGAATCCCCTCTTTAAGGAAGCCAATAACCCTAAACCCTAATCCCTAAACCCTAATCCCTAAGAAAAGGATTTCCCACCGAAAAGTTTATGTTGGGATGCCTTCTTGGTTCCCCAGTAGAACCCCAAATTTTGGTCCAGAGCCCAAAGTACGGCTCGGGGTTTAGGTTGCCAGGTTTCAGGGTTTAGGGTTCAGGGGTCAGGATATAGAGCTCAGGGCCTTTAGGGCCTAGGGTTTAGGGGTTTAGGGTCTGTAGAACACTAATAGAGAGGGCTCGTAATTCACCCGAAAGACTACTGCACCAAACATCAGAGATCACATTTTCAAGACCTCGGCCGGCGCCCCACACCCTCAAACCCTACAAATCCTACAAACCCTGAACTTTGAACCCTTTAGGGTTTAGGGTTTAGGGTTTACCCTTAGAAGCCCCAGCCCCGAAACGCCAAAAGGCGAGGGTGCTCAGGGCTCTGGCAGACTGTGGCGTGGCGTGTTGGCAGGCTCTGTCTGAGACACGCGCCTGGCATCTGCCGATTCTTCTTGCAAGCTGTTGGGGTCTAAGGTATTTAGAATTCTAGTTTAATTAGGGTTTAGGAGTTTAAGGCTTGGCTGTTGGGGTCTAAGGTATTTAGGGTTCTAGTTTAATTAGGGTTTAGGAGTTTAGGGTTTAGGGTCCAGGGTTTAGGGTTGGTGAGGGTTTAGCAGTTTAGGGTTTAGGGCTCTTGGATCGTTTCGCGCTTAGGTGCGCTTGGAGCACGCTTGGAGAGTGACTCGGCGCGGGACCAGCAATGCCAGACAGACGTGCATCAATGCATAAAACCTCCACTGCATTCTTCCAGGCCCCCAAAACAAACAAACAAACACACACACACACAGGTCTCCAGGTACCACACTACTCTGTGATGCATGAAACCTCCACGGTATTCTTCCAAGCCCCCGAAATGCACACAGGTGCATCTTCCAGCCCCCCCGCCCAAAACGCGCTGACTTGGTCCTGAGGGTTGCTGGGGCTTAGGGTTTGAGATCGGGTTGAATTTAGACACCCTAAGCGTCCATGTATCCATATGAGTATGCGTTGACCCTAATAGGGACTACTTTAAGGCCTGAGTATATCTATTTGGGTACATGGACCCTTAGGGACACATAGGGGTTAGTATTTAGGGTTTAGGGTTTAAGGATAGTATCACGTAGAAGCATTAAGCACTGGTGTGGCTACACCGATGCAAAGTTTGATCATAAAAGAGTACTGATCTTCAGAACTGAGAGGTTGGTAGCAGAAGTATTACGGTTTAGGGTTTAGGGTTTATTGTTTAGGAGTCGTCGTCGTCGTAGTAGAAGATAACAAGAATGCCACTTCCGGAAATCGCAATAGATCGCAATGGTAAACAACACTGTCGCCGCAACGCTGCTAATCGTAGCAATCTATTCGCATAGTATGTTCTTTAGTGTCCGAATCGTTGTATCACCAATGGCCCCAATGAAGAAAATGTCTTGCACTGCACCAGGTCCACTCCTAGTCCTACATAATCTTCACCCAAGAGCTGGTGTTGTCCCTGTCATCAAATTCAGGACAGAGCGGGTCTTCTCCGCATCCAATTCAAACTTGCTCGTCATGTGCTTCGGGCTGTGGTATGCGGCTTAAGGGGGATGTCGATCAACAGGCCCCCAACCCCTCTCCACGCAAATCTTGTGGAAAGGGATGCACTGTCACATGACAACGTCACTCGGATACGACTCGATGGCTGGGTCTGGCAACTAGGTGCATATCCAGGATTTTGATGTCCACCCACCTTGAACTTCAGGACCCTCATTAGGCCATCATCACCGTCGGTGTTGGGATTGGGCTTTGTGACATCCGGCTGTTTTTTGGTCTTGGAAACCAGCCAACCCTTTCTCGAGCCTGCGAAAGTCATCTTAGTCTTGTCCGCGTTCTCACCACCACTTGGCATGGCTCGGATGGAGTGTAGGTGGATCCCTATGTGAGAGTGAGCCCCCCCTGCGAAAAAAAAACGAAAATGCAAGACCTACATAGCCGGAAAGCCGGAACCGCACAGGGGCTTGCAAAATTCGCACCAGTATCCCCTTAGAGCCGCTATATAGTAAATTCCTACAGCCCCCCCCAAGCCCACCTTAATGGAACCCTGTAGAAATCCTAAACACTGAACCCCTAAACCCCAAAACCCCCAAACCCTTGAAGGAACCCCCTTCTGGTCATTGCAAGGCCCCTCGGAGTACGGAGCGGGTATTCACCTGATGAGGCCCTAGACTCCAGCTCCCCCAAGCCCTTTGAAATCAGTCGTCAAGGCCGCTGTTTTAGGGTTTAGGGGTTTAGGGGTTTAGGGTTTAGGATTTAGGGGTTTAGGGTTTAGGGTTTAGGGGTTTAGGGGTTTAGGGGTTTAGGCTTTAGGAAAATACAACCCCCAAGCCCTAAGCCCTGAACCCAATATCATTGGAAAACGGCCCCTGGATACTATCCCTAAGGGTCCATGTGCCCAAATCGTATATACTTTAAGCCCCCAAAGTGCCTATATTATAGGGAATGCTTTAATGGCCAGAGTGTATACTCCTTGCACACATGGACCCTTAGAAACCCTAAACTCTAAACCATAAACCCTAACCCCTAAACCCTAAACCCTAAACCCCTAAATCCTAACCCCTAAACCCTAAACCCTACATCCTAAGCCCTAAACCCTAACCCCTAAACCCTAAACCCTAAACCCTACATGGACCCTTAGGGCTATCTTTTTCGCGCACCTCGCAGAGTCGAGATCCTCTGACATCTCCGACGTCAGCCTGCGCATCGAATCAGCTGCCACGCTCCGTTAGGGTTTTGGGCTTAGGGCTTAGGGCTTAGGGTTTGGGGCTTAGGGTTTAGGGTTTAGAGTTTAGGGTTTAGGCTTTAGGGCTTAAGGTTCGGGGTTTTCTGAATTTTAGTGTTTAGGGCTTAGGTTTCGGGTTCTTGGGTTTAGTGATTAGGGCTTAGGGTTCGGGGGTTTTCTTGGATTTAGGGCTTTTGGGGCTTAGGGTTTCGGGTTCTTGGGTTTAGTGATTAGGGCTTAGGGTTCGGGGGTTTTCTTTGGCTTTAGGGCTTTTAGGGCTTGGGGTTTCGGGTTCTTGGGTGTAGTGCTTAGGGTTTAATATGTTGTCCTTCAGGGTGGATGGCCTAAATCCAAAACCCGAAGCCCTACAGAAAGATTGATGGCTACCGCCTGCAGGCTTGCAGCTACTGATTGGAGGTGCATGGGTAGTTCGAATGTTTACTTGGAGGGTCGGGGGACTTAGTAAGTAGTTATGTTATGGACGTATAAGTATCATAACCCGAATTAGAACCCCTTTAATGTTACTTATAAGTCTGCCGACTACCTACTGACTAAGTCCCCCGACCCTCCAAGTAGGGTTTTGGAAAGTTTGGGGTTTTCGGGTTGGGATTTGGGGCTGAGGTCTCGTGAGGGTTTAGGGTTTAGGGTTTAAGGTTCAGGGTTTAATTCCGGTTTTGGGCCGTTGAGGGTTCGGGTAGGGCTTAGAATTTCGTGATCATGGTGCAACATGGGCATACCGTTTTCTGGATGCTGTGTGTTTGCTATGAAGGAACCCAGAAACAAAGCGAGAAGGGTAACCCAAGGGATGTGTTCGGGGGATAAGAGTGCGGTGTTGGTGTTTGGGGTTGAGGACCGTTCTCTGCTCCTTTGGGGTTTGGGCTGGGGTTCTTAGCTGTAATGGGCCAAAACCAACCCAAGACACAACCCAAGCTTCCAAAGCACAACCCTTTGCCCTAAAGCCCTACTTGGAGTGTCGGGGGGCTTAGTAAGTAGGTAATAAGTAGACTTATAAGTAAACCTTAAAAGGAATTCTAATTATGATACTTATGAGTCACTCGAAGTCTATAAAATAGCTACTTACAAAAAACTCCCCCGACCCAAGTACGGTGTACTCCGGGCCTTGGAAACTGTGCAGATTGGCTTTGGTCGAGGCCATTGAAGTCCAACGTCCTGGCAAGCAGAGCTTCAGATATCTCAAAGATTTAGGAAATCCAACCCAGACCCCTCAGAGAACTGTGGGTTTGGAGTTTAGGGTTTAGGGTTTAGGGATTTGGGGTTTAGGGTTTAGGGATTTGGGGTTTAGGGTTTAGGGTTTGGGGTTCAGGATAAAGGACTTAAACAAACAAGAACCCCGAAAATTGCCACTGTGCGGGTCTATAAGGACACGCCCGGGCCAGGTCTTCCGATAGTATGTAAATATAACCCTAAGGGTCCATGTACCCAAATAGAAATACGTAGGCCTTAAAGCAGTCCCTAGAGGGGTACTTTAGGGTCAAAGTATACTCATATATGGATACATGGACTCTTCGGGTAAAAGGAAACTACAGGTGGGGAGTTTAGGGATATAGGGCTCCTATAAGGCTTCTAGCCTGGTAAATCGGCCCAAGAGGAACACAACAGCAAGTCGTTGGGTAGGTACTGATTGCGCACTGTGGCCGCAGCGAATTCTGTTGGGCTTGGGACCCTAAACCCTAAACCCCTAAAGCCCTAAAAACCTTAAACCCTAAAAACCCTAAAAAAACCTTAAAACCCTAAAAACCCTAAACAGTAAAACCCTAAAGCCCTAAAGCCCTAACCCTAAAACCCTAAAATCCCTAAGACCCTTGTTTGAATGCCCCTGGGCCTGCTGGTTACCGGTTTGGGTTTAGGGTTTCGGGTTTGGGAGTTTAGGCTTAGGGAGTTTAGGATTTAGGGGTTTAGGGGTTTAGGGTTTGGGGCTTTAGGGTTTTAGGGTTTAGGGTTTAGGGAGTTTACGGTTTAGGGGTTTAGGGGTCTACGCAACCCCGAAGAGCAAACCCTGAGGTCCTAAAGTTTAAACACTCACTGAAACGATGGGTCCCTTCACACTCAAAACAATCTAAACCACCTCAGCCCTAAACCTCTATCACCTAATGAACCCCAAATAACCTTAGGGTTTAGGGTTTAGGGAACCCTGGAGAAAATCCTCGAAAGCCACCGCTGCATCCGATCATGCCCTGGAGGGCTGCGCCAAAAAAGAGGGGCCCCCACATCCACATCCGACCCTGTAAACCCTTGTAGAGAGACCTAATCCTCAAGCCTAAACCATACTGAAAATCCTTGCAGGATGCTAACACCTCAACTCCAAAACCTACCCCTTACTAAAACCATTTGTGAGAGCACTAAACCCTCCACCCTAACCCTTACACCTTCCAAAAAAAACCTGTAGAGCCCACTTAGAACCCTAACTTCAACAGTTACGAGTGTTTGGCCTCGGGCAAAACGGTTCCTGGCAGTCATGCCTTGGAAAGCGTTCGGATCTCTACCTTAAAGACGAAATGAACCTTAAAAGGGTTTACGGTTCATATACCTTATAGGGATTCATAGTATGAGGGTATAGGGCCTTTACTTTTAAGGGTCTTTGGGTCCTGAAGGTAGGCAGGAGGTTCCATCAGCTGTTATCAAGCTTCTACAGGGTTCTGCAAGGGTTTGTTATCGAGGTTTTTCAAGTCTTCAGACGGCTCTGCAAGGGCTTTGCTTCCGAGAGTTTTTAAAGGTTCGGCAAGGGTTTAATGGATCTGAAAGTACTGTCTGGATTTATTACATGTAGGGCTTAGGTTTCGGGATTGGGTCGACAGGGTTGGTTGGCTTGACCTAGAGCAACTAACGGTTAAACTTTGGGATGATGGAGGCTAAGTTTTTGAGTAGTCCTTTTACAATGAGGATACCCTTGTTGCTGCTACTCGGCTTGAATAAGCGGACCCTTAAATAAAAAGGGCAAAAGGCCACTACTCAGGAACCTACATTATCAGGTTCATGGACTCGGACTCTTTGTAACTGGGGTAACCTGCAGGAGCTCCCGTACAGATTTACGGCGAGCCTGCCCAAAAAGGGCCTGGCTGTTTGAAACCCGATACCCTAAAGACAGTAGGTTGTGCCGGTACCCTAAACCCTAAAACCTAAACCGCTAATGCAGAGAAGGATTTCTTGCTGCCTGACTTCTTTAAAGTCCGCTTTGAAGCTCCATTCAAAGGGATTTACCTGCTGTCGAAATCATCTCCATGACACACCCAAAGCGATTGGACAGCTCGCGATGCAAACTCGAGAGGCGGTCGTCCTGCTGGCGCACAGACGAAGTGAAGGCAGCCGGAGAGTCGACTGCAACTCTATTGGAGGGGACAACGCCAAGAGCCTCTCCAGTGTCACAGCAGCTCATCGGATGCTCATCGCGTCGGGGACTGGGAGTGCGGCCTGGCAGTTCCAGGCTACGGAGGCGTCACAGGGACAATATCATCAACTGGATATCCAGGCATGGTGGTCGGAGGAGTCCAGGGGCCACAGAAACCGACGGAGCATCAGCAGTGTCGCCTAGGGCCTGCAGCTATCAGTCTTTCCGAAGCCTAAACCCTAAACCCCTGCTTGGTCTATGGCACAGCTTTAGAAGCAACGTAAACCCCCGAGTCCTAAACCTTACGACCATCTCTAAACCCCTACCAAGATACCCCTTTCGGACCTTCATTCAAAACCGAAAAAACCCTAAACCCTATAAATAGAAATCTTCAGAAACCTTGTGCGGATCTTCATTCACCCCTGAGGTAAGTGCCAGTGATCGTCATCTTCATTGCCGGCGTGCGTAAGCGCCTGGAGCTGCGACTCGGTTGACCCAGAGACTCCAAAACCCCTCTATCGAGGAAAAAACCTTAAACTCATATTAAGGGTTCTTGTCAAGATTTCATCGTTTCTTCCTTACTTCAGCGGTTCTAGCGTCTTTAAACAAATAAAAGGGGGGGTTAGGGTTAAGCCTTAAAGTAAAGGCCCGTGGTTTAGGGTTGGCTCATTTGGGTGGAACATACTTGGAGGATCGGGGCACTTAGTATGCAGGTATCAAATAGAGATTATAACTATACTCGAGAAGAGACCCTTGATATATGTCGTCTATAAACTACCCACGTACTACGTCCCGCGACACTGCAAGTAGGGTTTCTATATGTGGTCCGCAAAGCTTCTAGACAAATCATCTACAAGGGGTTCGGGTTTATGGCGTAGGGGTCAAGGATCGATCCGAACATTCAAGAACCCAAAACGGCTCTAAACCCTGCACCCTAAACGCTAGAATTCGTAAGCCCTACTATGGATACCTGAATAACTACCAATATCGTTCCTGTATTGCACCTTGATGTAAAGAAAAACTTGTGGCAGAATCTCACTCACCCCAAAACCGTGCTCCAATTACTACGACCCTATATCAAACAGTCCTTTTGATAATCTTTATCTAAACCCTTGTAAACACCCTTAAACGAACCCCCTAAAGGCACGCTACTCCAATGATTAAGGCCCCTACCTAAAGGATCATAGTGAAGCAAAGGATCATGAAACCTAGTAACTCAGGTTATGATTAATTGGTACAATACTTAGCGTTGCTTATAACCCCAATAAAGGTACCTGTAACCTTACTTACGTTACTAAACCCTAAACTCTAGACCCTAGACCCTAAACCCCTAAACCCCTAGACCCTAAAACCCTAAACCCTAAGCCCGATAAACCCTATAAACGGTAAGCTTAAATCCTAAAACCCTAAAACCCTAAGCCCTATAAACCCTATAAGCGTTAAGCTAAACCCTGGTTACAGCGCCAGGGTTTCTTTAGCCAGGTCCCTGCATTCGACTTCAGAGGCTCAGTGCACCAAAGAGGTTCCACCCAAGCAAAAGGGCTTTGGGGTTTAGGGTTTAGGGGTTTACGGTTTAGGGCTTTAGGGTTTAGAGGGTTTAGGGGTTTAGGCTTTAGGGTTTCTAGGGTTTAGGGTTTAGGGTTATAGGGTTTTAGGGGTTTAGGGTTTGGGGTTTTAGGGTTTAGGGTTGCCCCATGTCCAACATTCAGTCTTTTGAGCTCTTGTAGCTTGGTCTTCTTCTGAAGGTCAAAGGAACTATAAAGCCTATGCCTTAAGAAGGAACAAGGTCCCTGTAAAACCTGCATACGATCCTTACGGCATTCTGAAACATCAAGTTTTGCCAGCTTGCCACAAGCGGCTCTTTTTCCCCGGAGCCCAAAACCCTAAATCCCCTAAAACCCGAAGCCCTAAACCCCTAAACCCCGAAACCCCTAAACCCTAAACCCCAAAACCCCCTAAACCCCGAATACCCCCCAAAACCCGAAGCCCTAAACCCCTAAACCCCGAAACCCCTAAACCCTAAACCCCACAAGCCCTAAACTCTAAACCCCCCAAAACCCGAAGCCCTAAACCTTGAAACCTTCAGCCCTCGACCTCCACTTGAACCCTAAACCTTGGATACTGCCCCCAGGGTTTAGGGTTTAGGGTTTAGGAGTCATATTCATAAGATGGATATAGAAGGCCCTTAATAGTAGCCCTATTATAGACGGGTACTGTATGTGGGACAGTACCCAACCCAAATGCCTAAACCCTAAACCTCCACTTGAGAGCCCTATACCCCCTAAACCCTAAACCCTAATAATCCATAAACCCTATAAGCCCTATAAACCCCTATAAACCCTATAAACCCTATAAACCCCTATAAACCCTATAGACCCTATAGCACCTTAAACCTCCACTTGAGGCTACTACAGGGGTGCACATGGGATCATCGTGGCCTTCGACCTCACAGACTCCTGCCGCCTTTAGAGCTTTCGGGGTCCCTTCGTTCATAGAGAAGCTAGGGGCTTTAGGCGTTGGGGGGTTCCTTAAAGGGATCTATGTGGGTTTCTATAAGGGTTCTGTATTAAGTTAGGGGCTGTAGGGTTTAGGGGTTTAGGGTTCCGTAGACTCCCTTGAGCTTGAATTAGAATTAGGGGCTTTAGAGTTCAGGGTTTAGGGGTTCAGGTGAACCCTTGAACTCAGAGAAATCCTAAGCCCTACTGTGCACCTACAGTCTTCATTCCTGGAATATGCGGCGCCCGATGTCCCCAAGTCAGAAAAGCCCAAGACTAATATTCAGCATGCGTTTAAGACAACTCCAGAAACCCTACAAACCCTGATGACTATGAGGCTCCTAGGCAGAAAAGAACAGCCAACGTAAGGGCCTTGATATCCTTAGAATAGGGTTTTGGGCTCCTCTATAGAGCATCATTATCTTCGGGGCTGAGTAGGTAGCCTTTAACCTTTTGGTGCTTATATATAGACCTAATATAATTCAGCCGGTTAACCTTTTTTGGGCTAAGGTACTCGGCCCCTAAGTTATAATAAGGTGCCCGATGGGCTGCTCTGGGACAAAGATGGATACCTGAAGCTACCAAAGCCCAATTTTGTAAGTTCTTTATGGTCAACCTCAAAGATCGACTTTCTTTTACGGGCCCTAGCAAAAAAAGGTAGGTGTTTGTAGCTCAAGGTAGGTATAACGACCTTTCCTGGATTTTCAACAGCTGGATTGAATCAGCACCCCTCCAGGTACCGTTGATAGAGCCCTTTTTGGCCCCTTAATTATGGGCATCCAGGGTCTGAGAGAGGTCAGCTCAGGGGGATCTAGGAAACCTAAACCCTAAACCCGAAACCCTGTTGTTTGAGGACCGCGAGTCCTTTCACAACGTACGCCACTGGCTGGAGGATCACTTAAGGGTTTCGGGTTTAGGACTTTTTTCTGGGCTCAGGGTCTGGGGCTCTAAAGTTTGCAGTGTATACTACGGTTGATGATATAAATCCTGCATTACCCATCATAAGGAATATGCCAGAATTCCCAAAGTCTAGGCTCCTTAAGGAAATGCAGGATTTCTATCATCAACAGTGGAGGGGGGTCAAAGCGGGTTCATAGTCTTCTTGTTTCTTTAAGTGTAGGTGTCAGGCGGCCGCAGGGCGGCTTATTTTTCGGGCTTCGGGCGCGTAACAGCGCAGAAGGATTCCAGGGAGGAAGCTTGTGTTTATGCGAAGCCTAAACTTCCAAACCCCTAATCCCACAAACCTAAGCACCAGCCCTTAGAGCGTAGAGCCCACAGCTTAGTCCCAACAACCCTAAACGGCAAAGTCCCAATGCACTTTAAGAAAACCTTAAAGACGAAATGAACCCCCAAAAAGGGTATCAGGTTCATATACCATAATAGGGATTCATAGTATGAAAGCATAGGGCCCCTACTTATAAGGGTCATTTGGTCCCTAAGAAAACACCTCAACCCGATAAGTCGGAAAGCCGAAGGTGTTGAGCAAGCTGTGCATCTGGGGTGTTTCTCTCAAGATTTGGGGGCTCCTTTATAGGGGGCACTCATAACAAGGAGCCCCTAAACCCTAAACCCCTAAACCCTAAACCCTAAACCCTAAAACCCTAAACCCTAAAACCCTAAAACCCTAAAACCCTAAACCCTACAACCCTAAACCCTAAAGAACCGACTGGGCCTTGACCGAGGCCCTTCGCAGTTCTGAAAATTGCCAAGTCAGTAGCATGGATCTCTTCGATGTACGTTCTAGACGCCGCAGCTTTGTAACATACCCTAAGGGTCCATGTACCCAAATACTATATACTTTGGCCCCAATGTACCTATATAGGGACTACTTTAGGGCCAATGTATATACTATATGAGTACATGGACCCTTAGGGATAGGGACCTACTGATTGGAATAGGTGTGTTGTGTGTGTTTTGGCATGGGTTTTGTTGCAGGCGACTCCTGGTAGTGAAGCGCTGAGCTGCTTTGAAGGATCCACATAATACGTTTAGGGTTTAGAGCCTTGGAGCTTTGCGTTTAGAGTTTAGGATCTTCGTTGTTTAGAAGTGCAGGTTTAGGATCAGCTGTTTGTAATATGGTCACTGTGCAAGTTGGACTGCTGAGTGGCAGGACGATTGCATTGGATGCTAGGCAGGATGAAGAAGTGGCGAGTTTCAGGCATAGGGCAGAGACAGCCCTGGGAGTTGGCAGGGGGCGGCTCTTGAACTCATCTTCAGATGTTCTGGATGGTTATGCCTCGCTCAGCACAGCCGGCGTGAAGAATGGCGATGTGTTGACCTGGCTTTTTATGCAGGAAACCCAAGTTGTGTGCAATCACAGGACGAGCCCATACGAGGTCTGTGCCTTCGCTGCCATTCTTGCCGATGGCTCCGTCGTGACCTGGGGAGATCCGAACCGTGGTGGTGACAGCTCTGCTGTGCAAGATGAGCTAAATAACGTGCAGCAAATCCAAGCATCACATCATGCTTTTGCTGCCATTCTTGCCGATGGCTCCG
>CAJNJA010056530.1:10104-21050 GCA_905231915.1 Symbiodinium necroappetens | reverse complement strand
TACTTCTACTTCTTCTTCTTCTTCTACATCTTCCATGTCTAAGTCTACTTGTACGTTTGCATCTTCTCCTACTTCTACTTGTATTCTAGTTCTACTTCGTCTACATCTACTTCTGCTACTAGTTCTACTCTTACCTCTACTTCTACTACTGCTGTAACTTCTACTTAACTTCTTCTTCTTCTACCTCTGCTTCTACATCTATGTGTATGTCTACTTCTACTTCTGCTTTTGCTTCTACTTATACTTCGTCTACTTCTACTTCTGCTACTATTTCTACTCTTACTTCTACTTCTGTTACTACTGCTACTTCTACTTCTTGTTCTACTTTTGCTTCTACGTCTATGGGTACGTCTACTTCTACTTGTACTTCCACTTCTACGATCATTTCTACTTCTACCACTATTTCTACTTCTACTACGTCTACTACTACTATTGTTTTTATTTTTGATGATGACTGGTTGTTACTCATTACTAGTATAGCTACTATTGCCTGTAAAGTATGGTGTGGTAGTTGTGAGTACTACTACTATTGCTGTTAGTGCTGCTATTATTACTTGGTCGCAGTGTTGCAGTTTTGTGTTCATTATTCTTCTTGTATATAATTCTGCTTCGCAGTTGGAGGCCCATGGGTGCCATCAGAGTCCCTCCCCGTGACCCACGGGCCACCGGGGGCGATGGTGGCTGCGTCCTTCCCAGGCGTCCAGGCAGGAGAGCAGCCGTCAGCGTCGGAGGCTTCTCATCCAAAGCTGCTGGGAGCTGCCATGCCAGGTGACTCGGGTGGATCATCCAATATCGATCACAGCGCCAGTCCATCGGAAGGAGTAGAATGACGACCGAGTTGCCTAGTGACCTTTTGTTTTCCGAGCATTCCGTTTCCGAAACAGAACCTGCCTTTGATCCAAGGCTCCTGGCGTCCATGTGGTTGACTTTGGCTCCAACGTTGCGGGAGTCTGCCAGATCTCCGTGCCTCAAGCGGCGACTGTCATGCTAAAGCACGGAAGCTCGCCTTGGAAGCTTTGCATTTCATTTTGTACTTGACACAGGTCACATCGGTTTGTAGCCATTCAGCTCTGGCGGCCTCCGCTTAAATTTGTAGTTTTGACTTCGTTGCTTTGCAAAGGAGAGGTGCTGCAGCATACGGCCATGCCACTGAAGAAAATCGACCCATCCCGCGTGTACTTCGACAACCTTAGGCGACTCGAGATTCAAGAGAGAGAGAGTGAGAGAGAGCAGGGAGGGCGCAGAATCTCTAAGTGGTGTTTGAGGTCTGCTGCTGCCAATGATACCCTGATTCTCGATGGTCCCATTCAGAATTGGCGACCACGATTTACATACCACGGTTTCCGCTATGTGGAAGTCTACGGTTTTCCGGGACCCTGTTGGATGCTGCTGGCAATTTCAATGCATGCTAGCAGCTAGCTAGAGGACAGCTGACGGCCGAGTTCATAGAGCGCCTGGCTGCTTTTCTGCAAGTTTTTGAGAGTCGCTTGCAGCGCCACTTTATCGACTGCGCCGACCCCCAAAGAGGTGATGAACACTGCCCTGCCGGATCGAGTCAACGTGACCCTCTCCGACGAGGTCCTGCAGGCCTTTTGGAGAGCAAGCGAGGTTTAGAAGCCATACAGATGCCGTGCCAACTCAAATTCGCGGGGCGTGTCCCGAGCAGGCGATCCACATGGGCTCCAAGGGCGTGCAGCGCTCGAACCTGATGCAGGCCGGCAGCCCTGCTTTGCAGAGGGTCTGGTACACATCTGCACCTCGCTTTGAGAGGTGCCAACTGATTGTCCTCAGCGCGACGAGCGGTTGGGCTGGATGGGTGACGCATCCCTCTCTGCAGCATCACTTCTGGCTCACTGGGACTACAATCACATGGCTACTGGGACGTCTTAATCCAGGACAAACTTGCCAGAGCTCAGGAGCCATGTCTTGAGCTTCGTTGAAGTCTTCGGGTTAGGTGTCCGCCTTCCTGGATTCCATGGTGGATGAAATGGGCACCGATGGGTCGCTGCCGGACGTGGTACCCTTCCAGCGGTTCGGGGGGAGACCGGCGGACCTGTCCTGGAGCGCAGCCTTCCTGGAAAACCTCTGGCAGCTCTGGCAGAAGGACACGGGACACGGCTTTGAGCTCTCATATGCTAGTTGCTAGCGCTCAATACACGAACTCGAGGATGGGGACCTCAAACCCGCGCAGAAGCATTGGGACAGCGTGAAGGCTCACGTCAGCAGCCTCAACGCCACGTACACTGCCGCAGGGAGACTCACCTGCAGATTATTAGACGTTGATGCACGTAGCTTGCATGTTTCGTGGAGCCGACCGGCGCTCTTGACCTTTCACTTTACGCTTCGCAGGAACGTCACAAAACTGCCTCAGTCCTACGGCGACTGGTGCCCTCCCCCAAGGAGACTCTGGAAAAACAAGCGCCATTGTTTGCGGGGTCACTGCACAAGCGTGTCTGCCTCCAACAGGACCCCTGGTGGCCAGGCTACTGAAACACCTCCAGCTGGCTTCACATCTGCTGTGTCCATGCTTCGGAGTGTGCAGCAAGCTGCCGATTTGGGCACGGCCTTGGGAGGTGCCTGCATTTGAGACTTGTGGCATAGGCCGCGGGAATTTCGTAACCACTCTGCACAGAGGTGCAGCAGCAAAAGATGTAGAATCGATGATCACCTGGCACAAGAACATGCTGGGTGCCTTTCACGAAGGCCTTTGGGTCAGTGGGTGAGCGTATTTCACAAGCTCTGCCAATGGGTGATGTGCAGGCTACTACAATCCTGTGAACAAGACCTACGCAAATGGTGTAATGGCCACTTATGTGCTGCCCTTGGCCATTGGTGCTGTTCCTGCCACAGAACTCCAAGCCGTCTCGCAAGGGCTCTTGAAGTGCCTTGACTCGAGCAGAGCTTGGTGGGGAGAGAAGTCTAGCGTCACTAGAGTCCAGGAGTCTGGTTTGCTTCGGGTTCAAGTCGACGGGAAATCTGCTCGAGGTATATAGCAGACCATGGAAACACCTGGACCGGCGGCTGGGCACCCAGCTTGTGGCCGAGGGGCCGAGGGGCCTGTATTGACGATGACATGCACTGGAAGAATGTGATGGCGGCAAGGCATCATTACCGTTCGCTTCTTGTTCGACGTGTTGCATGACGTTGGGGCTGCAGCGACGGCGCTCTCCATGTTGCAGAAAAAGGAGACTTGTCCTAAAAAGGCAGGTTCTCGTCATGGAGAGCTGCACTGCCTGCACTGCAATTTCGGCGGTGCTGCAGGACTACCCATCATATGGATACATGTCGCTCAGATGAGACATGTTCGTCTTGTGGGGGGTTGAACCATTGTGTCAAGCCGTGATGAGTGCTGCATGTGATACGCAAGAGTCGATGGGGAACATCATGTGCTGAAGATGCCGTCTGCGGAGCAGCATCAGGTATTTCAACGCCTACGAACCTGCGAATGAGAGTACTCCAGCTGCGACAGTGAACATGTTAAATTGCAGTTTTCGATGGCCTTGTTCGCGGCAGGTATGTGGGAGGTCCCCGATGCCCCAAATCGGGGGCCAGGCATGAATTCCAGGGCGCACCATATGTACTCGTCCGTCGGCCACTACTTGACGGCCCGAGTGGCAGGCGAGGTCAAAGCTTTGTGATACTGCAACCTGCAGGTGCAAGCTTTTGGTGTGTGGATTTGGCCTCTCCAGTGGAGCTTTCTTCTGAGCAGCGGCCGCATCCATTGCAGGCATTTCGGTGTCCCGTGGCCATCATGTAGAGATGGTGGTTGGGCAGCTTAGCCAAGTGCCCTTTAGCTGCATTTGCTTTTCGAACATTCGGCCAAGGAGCAAAAACACATTGGAGCCTTTGAAAGATTTGTTTCACTCAAACTCTGCCGCATTGTGCCCACACTAAGGAATGCTTCAGTCGCCACAGACTTTGGTGCTGTGCAGTTCAGCTGGTCAAGACAGCCGTCGCTGACGGTCGAGGCCAACGAGGAAATGTTCCTCTTTGTCTCATCAAGCGTACTCGGGTAGTGAGAGTGTTTCGACGGGCAAACTCGGAGGGCTGTAGGACAAGGCTTCAACTCAAGATTCGCGGTTGTTGCCCAACTTGAGACAAAGTGGCCTCGCAACAGGTCACAGTGCCGGTGGGTATTTTGGCGTACCTCTTTGTGCCCGTAGCAGACGGCACAATGAGGCTGCGATCCTTTGATGGGCAGCCATTCGGCGAAGGGTTGCACTCGGTCGTTGCTGGATCTGGGAAGTATCGGCGCTTCACCGTTCCTTCTGGGGCGCATACGATGGCTGTGGAGCGAGAGGCGGTCTCGGGGGAGTTCATCGTCTAGCATCAGCCAGGTTCCGCGAAAATAGCGACAGACCGTGTTTTTGTCCATACCATGCGTCTCTATCACGGGTGCCGAGATCCTGCTTGGGTTTCAGGGTTGGAAGTGTTTTTTTTTCTCCGGATGGCCATTGCAAAGCATTTTTTGAAAGGGAAGGAGCATGAGATTGGGAGGAGTAGCTGAAGTGCTTGTCATGAGCATCGCCACACGTTGTGCAGACAATTTCAGGCCAAGCCGAAGCCAAGCAAGAAGATCAGAGCGAGTCTGAGTTGACTATATGCTTCCACGAATTTCGGTGCCAGCTTGTCCTTTGCCATTTAGCTCCATGTTCCCATGCAGGATTGTAAAGCTTTAGATGCAGCAGGGTTTATCGGTGGAAGCAAGGGCTTCAGATAGGAATAAGGAGGCGAGTGTCACCATTGCGCTTCCGTAGCTCTTTATGGTCATCAATCTCAATGGCACGTGCACCCAGGGTGTGACGCTCGAAAGTGCGATTTTTTCATGCTTGGCCTTTAGGTTTTTCCCACCCATGGCTGCGCAATCGCCGATTGCCCGATTCTTTGTGCCAGCTCAGAAAGCCGGAAAAGAGCGAGCAGAGCCGGCAGCATTGGCATCGTCGCTGGCAAACTCCCCGCCTCAAACACCCGGTCCCCGAGCTCCGAGTGCCTTGGTCTGGAAGGCACTCGTAGCTTCGGCTTCAGGCACTTTTTTTGGTCTTTTTCCGCAGCGCGCAGAAAATATGTCTCAGGCTTGAAGGATGATGCGCTCAGCACTCCGCCCTCGATCGAGTCCCGAAAGCGACCTTTGAAGGACAGCGGGTCTGAGCCCAAGAAGATGAAGGCGGGCTCGCCCAACAAGGACGCCGTTGTCCGCGATGAGGACATTACGGAGGGTGGGCCACCGAGTTTCGCCACGCCACAGCGTGCGCAGGAGGGTCCAAAGGACCTGCGTGCTACCCTCCAGCTCGCAGAAAGGTCCGCGCCCGGGTCCATCCCTCCATTCACGGCCGAGTGTTTTCACCACTTTGAGAACGGAGGCTCGCAGTACTCCTGGCCGGCATGGCTGAGGCCGGAGAACCTCAGGGATGCGCAAGGCCTTCGCCCGACGGAGCCTGGCTACAACCAGGGCACGCTTTGGGTGCCCGATCCTGTGCGGGAAAAAGCTGAGTACCAGAAGGCGCAAGGACACAATACCCCGATGTTGATGCAATACTGGAAGCTCAAATCAAAGCATTTTGACAAAGTGGCTTTCTTCAAGGTTGGGAAGTTCTATGAGATATTCTACTATGATGCCTTCATCGCTCAGCGCATCTGCAATCTGAAATGGATGGGTCAAGAGAAGAAGCCGCATGTCGGCTTCCCAGAGATGGCCAAGCATGAGTATGCCAGGCGCGTCGTCGAAGCTGGTTTCAAGGTGGTGGTGGTAGAGCAGGTTGAGCGTGTGGTGGAGACGAACCAGCGCAAGACAGAGGGCCAAACTACGGGCCCCACCTGCGTGGAGAGGGATGTATGTGAGGTGTACACGAACGGCACCTTGGTAGATCCCGAGTTGTTGGCAGGTCCCGGCTCTCGATTCCTTGCGTACCTCTTCTTCGAGGGCCAGAGAGGTCTTGACTTTGCAGCTTGCTTGGTAGATTGTGCAACTTCGCAGATTCAGCTGGGACACTTCAACGATGCTCCGGACCGCAACCGCCTGCGGACGATGCTGGCACAGCTGCAGCCCAGTGAAATCGTCTATGACACTGCGAATCTCCCCATCGAAGTTATGCAGCTCTTGAAGCGGCTGCCATGCAGGCCACAGTTGTCTTCCCGATCTGCCGGAGACTGTGGACTCCTAAAGGCCCGAGAGATGATGAACAAGTACCGGGCAGCGCATCCGAAGGCCTTCAACCCAGCAGTTCAGGAGGTGCTGACGCAGGACAGGCACTCCCGTTTGTAGGAGTGCCGCATCTGGGCTGTCATGTTCGCAAGTAGCCTTGTGCAAGTTGTTGGCTTTTTGTCAGGACAGTGCAGTCATCGCAGCTGCTGGAATCATGGACTACCTGGAAGCGGCACTACTGGCAGAGAGGCTGCTCCCGTTTGCAACTTGGGATGTCCTTGCAACAGCTGCCAAGACTCGCACGAACTCCCAGCGCATGATTCTGGACGCTACGGCTTTGTCTGCTCTCGAAGTGGTTGAGACTTTGGAAGGTGGCTATGAAGGCTCTCTGTTGGCGTTCCTGGATCACACAAGCACACCCTTCGGTTTTCGATTGCTGAAGCAATGGGTTTGTGCTCCGCTTCTCGATCTGGAGGATATTCAGTCCCGCCAGGAGGCTGTGGAGTACTTCCTGCAGAATGACGAGCTTTCCAAGCAGCTGAGAGCATCCTTGAAGAAGTGCATCGCGGGCGGGAAGATCTCGAAGCTCCCAGTGGATCTGGAGCGTGCGACCTCCAGGATTTGGAGCTACGCCCTGCAGGCAGAACGCAAGGCGGTCATGTACGATGACATCACAGCCCGGCGCCTGGGACACTTCGTGGAGCTCATGGAAGCATACGAGCAATGCTACCAGTTGCTGAGTACAGCCTTCCCCGCGCAGGGGTCTCTGCCGGGTCGCCTTGCCATGGTTGCAAAGCCTCAGAAGGCCGGCGGGATTCTGCCGGAGCTCATGCCCATCATCTCAAAGCTGCGCGGGAGTGTTGTCGAAGCCACCGGCAAGAACGGAGCCCTGAAGTTCCGGCCGCAGGATGGAGCGGACCCTGTTTACGATCAGAAGAGTCGTGAGATTCACATGGTGAAGTCTCAGTTGGATAAGGAGCTGCAGAGAGTCAAGGCAACCTATCCGAAGGTGCAGTTCTGCTTTGTTCACCGGCTACCGGGTTATCGCTACGAGGTGGAGTGCGATGAACATTCCATGTCGGCGGCTGCACAGCGTAGCCTTGACATTACTGGACGAGTCAAGGGAAAGGTTCGCTTCCACACTCCCCAGATCAAGGAGCTCCTTGTGCAGCTCGATCAGCTGGAGGACGAACAGGAAGACTGCATCTTTCCCTTTCTGTCCAAGCTCTTCCGTGAGTTCCATCTTCATCAAGCACCCTTCCGCGCACTAGTGCGGTGCGTTTCGGAGGTAGATGCATTGCTGTCCCTAGCAGCAGCATCCAAAGGTTTGCCGGGTGCCGCATGCAGACCCGAGTTCCTGGCTTCGGATGCCCGGTCGGCTGCCAGCATCGAACTACGGACCTGCAGACACCCGGTGGTGGCTGCGAGGATGGGCAGTGCTTTTGTTCCCAACGATACGGCCCTGAACGCGTGCGGGGTACCGGGGCTATTGATCGTGACGGGCCCGAATATGGGCGGCAAGTCCACCGTCCTGCGCCAGACCTGCATTGCCGTTTTGATGGCGCAGGTGGGCTGCCGAGTAAATGCACAGAAGTGCAGGCTCACTCCCGTGGACCGGATCTTCACTCGTATCGGTGCCTATGATGCAGTACTTGAGGGCAAGAGCACGCTTCTTGCCTGCACTTTGGGTGCTATGCCAACGCGGGCACTGAACATATTTGCACTATTTTGCACTCGTAGTTGAGATAGTTTCTGGTTCTGAGGCTGCTGACTGAGTTGGAGGACCGACATGTGCTTGTCATATCTTGTCACAACTTGGAGCTGTGCAACTCGTGGTGCATTGAGTGGACCCAAGCATGCAAGTACCCTCTCTGTGTTTGCGCGTGCGGTCGTGTGAGTGTGCGTGTGTCCACCTTGATCTGCTCAGGAGACGGCTGCCCTCCTGGCACACGGGACGCCTCGATCACTGGCTGTTCTGGACCTTGACTTGCATGGAGTCTGAGTACAGGCATGGATGCCTCGGCATGTGCAGGACGAACTGGGCCGCGGAACTTCTACGTTTGATGGGGCTGCCATAGCGTCGGCCGTGCTGGAAGAGCTGAAGTGCCACGTGCGATGTCCCGTGCCGCGGATCGAAGCAAGGTCTAATTCAGACCCGGCGGGGGAATTCCAAGAGCAAGTTTCGGACAATGACATGCAGGGAGCAGAAGAGTGCAGGAGGGCCTTTTCTGCTTTGGGCGAAATTTTCCCTTTCACACCTTTGCTGGGGCCTGCTGAAGCTTGCTGGGTCATCCGGTGGCTGTCACTCCTTCTTGGGATCTGCCCGCAAATGCCCACCACAGTCCACCATTGCCCTGTTCTGTAGTTGACCACTGCTATGCAGGATTGCGCTTCATGTGCATGTTTAGAAGTTTAGCGTGGCGGGTACAGGGGTCTCTAATCACGAATCCCAATGGGATTTGGGTTTCGTTTCGGGTTTACAGTGCGGGGTTCGACCGTCCTGACAGCTGCTTGTCTTGGGTTTTGGATTTGTCGGCTTATGTTCCTTTGTTGTGCCATAGCGTGGCCGAAATCGACGTCCACGCTTGCTGTATGTCGCTGTAGCTCTCCGGCACACAGCAGAAAAAAAGGTTTCGGAGTCGAAGTGTGGGATATCTCGATGTGGGTGCATGCAAGATATGCTTGAGTGAAAATCTTCTCGGCTGAGGTGCTCTTCGCCACTCACTACCACCCAGTTTCGAAGAAGGCAGCTGAAGATACCGCCAACGTGGCGCCGTTTCACATGGCTGCAGCTGTTAACCAGGGAACCCATGAGATGACATTCCTTTACAAGTTCTTGCCTGGCCTGTGCCCATCCTCTCATGGACACAATGTCGCCAAGATCGCTGGGCTTCCCGACAAGGCGGGAAGGCTTCCAGTTTCATGGGGGGCAGCTGAGAGGACCTCCCTGTGCAGCGCAAAGGTCTTGATGGAGGCTCGGGCTCGCTCTGCCGAGTTCGATGGCGCGGAAGTGTCCAGCGAGGAGGTGCAAGCAGACTTTTAGTGTGGTTGCAGTGCGCAGAGAATGAGTCCAAGGCTGTTCAATTGCAAATCCGCACGCAGGTTGAGCGGCTAGTGCAACTAGCTGCTCAGGGAGATGTGTCTGCGCTGAAGGACCCATTCATGTGCATGCTGAGTTCGCTCAGTTTGGATTCATCTACATGTGCAGGAGCTCTTCAGGCAGCGTCATAAACCCTCGCAGTGTCCATAGATCGGCACCGGGCTCTCTGACCCAATCCTTGCTGGCATTGGGATGCATGTTCGACGCGGGGGAGCGCAGCACATGCAGATCAAAAGCCTTCCTTTACTGTTGCGATGTGGCCGATCGGTGTATTCTGCGAGTGCTCTGTGCTTCTGTTCGAAGTCCTTCTCTACGCGGCCGCTCAGATCAAGGGCTTTAAATCCAGAGCCCCATGAAGAGAAGATGTCGCCTCGCGTGCGGACTCGTAGAGAGGCCGCATAAGCTACCGGGCCTTTGCTGACCTTTTCCGCAGCTTAAGCTATCCCCGCTCCTCTTTGCCCGTCCCCGGTTCTGAGCTGAGACGCAGCCCAAGTTTGCCATGGCTGCAAACCAATGCTGAGCTGCGACGCAGCTTGGTGAGAAGCGCTGTGGAGCTTCGTAAGGTCTTTGCGCCCTACGCTAGCGAACTCGGAAGTTCCAATCCGAGGTGCCCTGAGATGGCATGGCAGCAGCCCCGAGCCTCAAGCAATCTCCTTGCCCTCCGGCCTCAACGCCCGTGCCCTTGGAGGCTGCCTTGGGAAGCTTCTGAGTAAAGGGTGTTGAAGAGTTTTTGTTCCCATGCCGCTGCATGGAGCTATTGCTCTGACAACGTCAAAGTAGAAGCGCAGTATTGCGGCTTGTGTTCTGTAGGTCTTTCCATGAGCCCTCAAGTTTTTTTCCGCCCTACCTTCCTTGAAGTCTTGCTTGCATCTGCAAGCCGGGGATGGGCTCCGAAAAAGTATTCTCGTTCTAAAACGTCAGCGCATCCACCATATCAACACGGCTGTTGCTGCGCTGTTTTCCATATTCGTTTCTGTCGAATCCGTTCTCTCGTGAGAGACGTCTCTCTGATTTAACGAAAACGTTATCTAAACATTTTTGTCCAAGGTGTACTTAGATGTTGCCTTCAGCTCCGTGATCAGGTGCGGGTGGTGCAAGAGAGCGGCTGTGATGCCTCCGCGGCACATTGGCATGAGACTGCTGGACGTCCGCGCTCCCATTGGGGTGAGGTTACCATTGAGGGTTTCGATGATTGTGGTTCGGCCTCTCATACATACTATGCTCATGTCTGGTATGTTATTTTGACAGTATGTATTGTCATTATTGCCACTGGCTACTACTATTGATAGCAACAATGAGCTCGGCCATTGGTACACTTTCCCACAATACCGACAGATGTGAAGAGTGACTGACAGGGACAATCACGCCAGGTCATCATGCTTACTGTACACAGTCTGATACTGGTACGTGGCTCGAAAGAGGAGTCAAGCAGCAACAGTCAACAACGGTCAACTTAGCAACACTGTCAATGATCTTAGCGAATGAATGCTAGCTACAGACCAGAATAACCATCATGGTCAGAACAGTGCTACTACTCCTCCTCCTCCTAATTTCTACTACTAGCGCTGCTGCTGCTGCTGCTGCTGCTACTACTACTACTACTACTACTACGACGACTACTGCTGCTGCTACTCCTACTGCTACTGCTGCTGCTGCCACTCCTACCGCTACTGCTGCTATTGCTACCGCTACCGCTACCGCTAC
>CAJNJA010056519.1:13980-24394 GCA_905231915.1 Symbiodinium necroappetens | reverse complement strand
CCCTAAACCCTAAATCCTCCTAAAGCTCTATGAAGCTCTAAGGTTCCCAAGCCCCCTAAAGCTCGAAACACCTGCCCAAAAGTCCCTAAACCCCGAGGGCTCAAAACCCGCTAGAGAAAACCAACCTGGAGTCCTCAACCCTAAGCCGGTTTAGGGTTNNAGGGTTTAGGTTTTAGGGTTCATAAACCGATCCAAAACCGAACCGCAAGGCCCGAACTATAAACAAGCACAGCAGCCCAGAGAAGTCCTAGTTTCCAGGATCTCAGCCCTGAGCCCCAAACTGCGGTTTAGAGCGTAGGGTTTAGGGTTCAGGGTTTAGGGTTTAGAGTGTAGGGTTTAGGGTTTAGGGTCTAGGGACAAGAGCCCTGCCTTTGGGGGAAGGAGCCCGAGGACGTCTTTCTGCGCGTCTCAGGCCTTCCTGCTGAGAAGCAGCAGCCGCTTGGGCGCGAGAACCGTTTTGTTGAGTTTAAGGTTTTTCGTTTTCTGCTGTTAAGGTTTGCAGTTTGGGGTTTAGGGTTGCTAAGGTGATGTTCCTACTCTTCGGATAGGATTGTTTTTGCAGGTTGGATAGGGATGGACCTGCGATTTTGTCTGTTTATTACTATCTTAGCTGGAGGTCTGCAGTTTCTTTCATCTTTTGGAGGTTTAATTAGGTCGTTAGGTCTTTAGGGTTTAGGGTTGAATGTTTTGGGCTTATATAGTCCCAGAGAGTCGAAATGGCCTACTTGAAAGATCAGGGGACGTAGTAGTTATCAGTAGTTGTACCTATGGTTGCCTCATTTATGACCTGAGTGACGAAGTCCCATGATCCTCCAAGTAGTAGGCCTCAGGCATCAGGGGTGGGGGTTTCGGGGGCAGGCTTTAGGACCGCAAACCCGTCAAAGAACGCCCAGAAAATCCATAAAGCCCTATGTGAGTTCCTACAGAAAGCCCAATAACATCTGTGCCAAGCCCTCTACCCTAATATAGGGGCCTAGATAGCACTTCGGGTCTATGGGTCTTTGGGGTCGCGTGTTTAATATAGGGGCCTTCATAATTAGAATAGGGTTTTGGGGCCCATCACACAATAGTCAAGCCTCGAAAACCTTTCTTCTGAGCCCAGGCCGGACGTCTTCAAGCTCTTCTATCACTTCAGCCTTGCCAGGGCCCTAAGCCCCAAATCCAAACCCCAAACCCCAAACCCTAAACGCGATTGTGGTTCAGGTTTTGGGGGTTTAGCGGCTTTAGCGTTTTAGGGACTTAAGATTTAGGGTTTTAGAGTCTTGGGTTTGGGGTGTAGGCTTCAGGGCTTAGGGCCAGGTTAGGGCCCTATTGCCCTGCCCAACATGTTGAACTCCTTTGTTCTAAGAACCCTTGTGCACCTCTTTAAAGGCACAGCGCCTGAAACCTCCCTTTCCTGGGTCCCATGGGGCTGTCACTAGATGAGGAACTTCTAATAGAGATCCGGAGCAGTAGGATGCTTGGTTGTTACAAGGAGCCCAGAACAAGGCAATTGCAATTAACCCTAAACCCTAAACCCTAAAACCCTAAACCCAAAACCCTAAACCCTAAAACCCTAAACCCTAAACCCTAAACCCTAAAACCCTAAACCCTAAACCCCAAAGCGCATTTCAGTTAGAGGCTTCCTGTAGCAGCGCCTCCTTCTTCCAGGCACGAATCCGTGAGCTGGCCGGTGAGGCCGAAGCATGGTCCCTTTTAGAGCTCCTTAAAGGGATCCAGGGTTTAGGGGTTAGGGTTTAGGGTTTAGGGTATGGGGGTTTAGGGTTTAGGGTTTATAAGGGTTTCTATAGGGTTTCTATAAGGGTACTACAAGGGGGATCCTAATTATAGGGCCCTTAGTAATTAGAATAGGGTTTTGGGGTCTATTAGACTAGAACTATAACTATAATAACGACCCACCCAAAACGGTATTCTGTGGGTAGCTCTCTGAAGTAGGGTCCCTTTTGGGGTCCCTCATAGGGCTCCTCAAAGGGTTTAGGGTGTTTACCCATTTTGGGGGTTCCTTGAAGGGGTCTATCAGGGCTTCTTTGATTCTATCTATAAGGTTACAATAAGGGTTCTATGTGGGTAGTACTCTAAAGTAGGGTCCCTTTTGGGGTCTTAGGGCTCCTTAAAGGGATTTATAAGGGCTTCTCTTGTGTTTCTATAAGGGTAGTACAAGGGTTCTATGTGGGTGTGTCTACCCGTAGGCTCCTTAGTAGTTCCTCTTTGTGGTTTTTGGGTTTAGGGTTTGGGGTTTAGGGTTGAGGGTTTAGGGTTTTAGGCTTTAGGGTTCAGGGTCTACCCATGCGCTCCTTAGTAGTTCCTGTTCTCTAAACTAGGGCCCTATTTAGGGTCCCTTAAAGGGATTTATAAGGGTTTCTCTTGGGTTTCTATAAGGGTACTGTTTAGGGGTTTAGGGGTTTATAGGGTTTAGGATTTAGGGTTTGGGGTTTAGGGGTTTGGGGTTTGGGGTTTAGCGTTCAGGTGTCTACCCATAGGCTCCTTAGTAGTTCCTTTGTGTGGCTGCTATTGAGGATCCTATAAATATAATCCCAAAAAAGGAGCTACGAAGGAGCTTATGTGTCTATTGGCTTTCTTCCTTGCCATGTTGCGTTTGTACATAGGGCTCCTGGACTCTTTTAGATTTTGGTGTGGTATAGATCTCGATGCCCGTGAATTCGTGGGTTTTGATAGAGCTTCATACATGTCTCTTAAGCGCAGAGCTTTCTTGTGGCTTTTAGCTGATAACGGGTTTCTGAGGGCTTTGTACAGGATTCATACGGCTGATGATATAAATCCTGCATCATCCCCACAATAAGGAATATACCATAATTCCCATAGCTTATAGGGTCCCTAAGGTAATTCAGGATTTATATATCATCAACCGTATTTCTATATAGGGGTCGGAGAGAGAGCCTCGGAGTTCGTTTCGGGTTTGCGAAGGTGCGGATTAGGGATTGAGGTTGTTTAGGGTTTGGGGTTTAGGGGTTAAGGATTCGGGATTTTGAAGTTGTTCCGGACGTAGATGTTGCGGGTTACTAGTCAAAAAAGGCTACACCCTAGATAGCAACCCAAAGCCCAACACCCAACACCCTATGTAAACCCCCAGCCTTAAGTGTGAAACTCCGTGAGCTTCTATGGTGATTTATAACCCATGATATCCCCATCGAATTGAATCTAACTCTCAATGTCTGAAACAGTCGAGCCCCAAACAAAACCCAACCCAAAAGCCTAAAACCCCCAAGCCCAAAAGTAAATGCTACACCCCAAGCCCGTAGCCCAGAACCTTTAACCCTAAACCCCCAGCCCCAAACCCTGGCTAAGCCTTGCTTAAGCGGTAAGTTGGGCTTTCTGGGTACAAGCGCAGGCCATCGTTGAGTTCACCACCCACAGTGGCTGCCTCGACCGGGGGACCATTTCGGATTTTTGGGATTCAGGTTTAAATCCGGGTTCGCAGGGTTTTGCAGAGGGCCCTAAACCCTAAACCCTACACCCTAAACCCTAAACCCTAAACTCTCAACCCCAAGGCAAGGTAGGGCTCGCAGCCGCGAGGTTTCCGGATGTACCGATTTGCTGCGTATGTGGGTTTCAGGGGCTTTCGGCGCGTCAGGTTCAGAGTTTATGAGGCCAAGTTAGGGTTTGGGGTTTAGGGTTGAGGGTTTAGGGTTCAGGGTTTAGGGTTTAGGGGTTTAGGAGTTTAGGGTTTAGGGGTTTAGGGTTCAGGGTTTAGGGTTTAGGGAGGCAAGTGCCTAACAAAACCGTAAACCCAAGACCCATGAACCTAGAAACCCTGCTTGAGCCTTGACAGACTTAGTTCCCCCAATACCGGACCTTCAAAACTTTTTTGAGTTCTTATTTTGGGTTCTTTATAATCTAGTAGTATAATCTGAAAGTTAAACCTTATCTTTTCCTGGCATATTGAGGAAGTAAGCAGAGTTGCCAATCAACGTATAGCTCGACCTAGCAATACTTGTTTGCAGGGCCCCTGTAAATGCTGCATTAGGGCTCATAATCAGAACCTACCAAAAAGTAGGTTATGGTAGGTTAAGGTCTGCCTACACCCTGCAGCAAACCGATGTTTAGAAACTCGTTTCTTAGTCATGTGAGCTGCTCGCCAGTACCACATGTACCGAAAACCTCTTATTGAGGAATTGACAAGCTCTTTCGATTCTTCAACCCCTGAACTACAACCCTAAAGTTCCTAAAGCCCTAAATCCGAAACAGCTACTCCCAAAACCCCTGAATCCGAAACCCTGAGCCACTGGGGTGTATGAGGGTGTAATTACGTTTTGGGTTTGTATCATTTTCCACTTGCGACTTCCCAGGCCTAAACCCTAAACCCTAAACCCTAAACCCTAAACCCTAAAACCCTAAACCCTAAACCCTAAGACCCTAAAACCCTAAAAGGTTCGAGACATTGGGATTGGAGGATCACTGGGCTTAGGGTTGAAGGGTTTTAAAGGTTGGAGGCTCCTAGGGTTTAGGGTTTGGGTTTAAGGTCTGGGGCTTTGGGTTTGGGGTTTGGGTTTAGGGTTTGGGGTTAGGGTTTAGGGTGTAGGGTTTAGCGTTTGGGGTTTAGGCCTGTAGCTGTTGTACTGTAAGTGGGGCTACCCCAATCATAACCCGAGTATTGCCCTGTCACCAAGTCCCCCGACACTTCGCCCTCCTTGACTAGGTTCCCGAGTAGTACCCTTTTGCTCTTATTGTTTTGGGGTCTCCTTCTTAAAACCCAATAGTAGGAAAAAGGGTAACTTTATTATTTGGGGGTCACTCAGGTACCTCCCTGATACTGTCATGGAGCATGAAGTCAGAAGGTTGGGGTTTACGGGCACATCATGGAATAATGTCCTTCCAAAAAGATGTTATTTTTTGGGGGGGATTACATTACATGTTCGTTTGAAGCACCTTCCAAAAACAATAATGGTCTAGTTGCTAAATCCTTTGAGCCATTAAGTAAGGGTAGGTAGGGCTTTAAGCTTAAGTTGGGTACCCCACAAGCACCTAAGCAGAAACGGTTAGAGACTACTTCCTTGTAGTGGCATTGCCTTTATATACAAGTTTATGTTGAGGTGCTTCTTGGTGCTCCGCAAGGGCGCTGTAGGCAGGGGCATTGACGTGTTTGATTAATAACCTGCAGCCTTGGCCCGTAGTCGTCTAGCAGACTCCATCGATGAGCCGGCGGAACCAGGGCGGCGCGAGCGATATGCGGCGGCTCTCTTTGCCAAAGAATACCTCGGAAGCCCCTACAATGATGGGGGGACGCGTGCCTTGCGTGCAGACTTTGGCGCAGAGGATTTTGGTTTAGTCATGATGGACGACTGCAGCAAGCAAACAGTCCTGCGAACGGAGTGAGCAGCAACGAAGAAGATACCCTTGAAGAAGGGATGGACGATGAAAGAGCGAGCTCGCGCAGATGGCTCAAAAACCGATCGCTACTACATCTCCCCAGAAGGCACTTCTTACAGGATCAAAGGAGAGGCCGAAAAGGCAGGCATGCAGATGTGAAGATCCACAACATCATCTGTGTTCCAGGCTATCTCTATATAGGTGAGATCGCAAAGCTCGCAGCATGGGTGCAGCCGACAAGAATCTGTGGCACGATTCTCTGCATGCCTTTGTGTCTTTCTAGAATCACTTTGGCCTTACAGTAATCCATGTGTGGGTACCTTGGGGCCTAGAGGAGCGCATGGCCCCTCACAGTTTCGGTGATGGTGCACCATGGGTTGCTGGGTAAGGTTCCGACATTGTAGGGCTCATAAGAGAATTCCTCAGCCCTGCCGGTTTAGGGTTTAGGGGTTTGGGGTTTAGGGGATTAGGGCTTNNTTAGGGCTTTAGGGTTTACGGTTTACCGGGGTTTGGGGGTTTTGGATTGCGGTTCAGGGGTTTAGGGCTGCCCGCAAGCCATAGCAGACCTTCAAACCTGACGCGCTGCGATCGCTTAGGCGAGTGCGTGCGAGCTTTTCGAGACAAGCAGGGCGGCAGGCCGTGCCAGTCCCTAGCGACCTATAGTGGGCCCCAAGTACCCTTTAATCGAAGCCGTTATGGGCCCTGATCCAGGGTATTTTGGAGTATGATGGCATGGAGCGTCTTTGGGGATCTAGGCAAACCTCAAACTTAAGTCCTAAACCCTGCAAAAGCCCGCCCTCTAAACCGCAAGCCCCAAAGCCCTTGTACGAAAGGTGCCCTTTTCCCCTNNCCCCCCCCCCCCCCCCCTCCCCCGAACCATAAACCCTAAAGCCTAAACCCTAAGCATGCTTTGGTGTTGCTTCCCTTCCATGGGCTGTGTAGCTCCATGGCTTAAGCTGGGATGAGCTGCCCAGCGTGGAGACTTGAACCCTAAACAGTAAACCCGGGGTGTGTGTGTGTGTGTGTGTGAGTGTTTTCAGTTCTAGGTCCCTGAGTGGTACCCTTTTGCCCTTTTTATTTTAGGGCCCCTTAGTAAAACCGAATAGTAGGAAAAAGGGTACCCTTATTATAAAGAGGCTACTCAGGAACCAAGATAAAAGGTCTTGCAACCCACCCAACATTGGTAACCCTGACCAGAACCCCTCAATTTGCAGGCCCTGTTCGCGAAGCCATAAACTTTCAAAGCGCTGAAGGCTAAAATCCTAAGCTCAATAAACTCTGAGGCCGAAGCCCCGAAACACGAAGCCCTACAACCATCTAAGTGTGTGTTTCTTGTGAATGGGGCTTAGTCTTTATAGGGTTTAGGGCTCTAGGGTTTTAGGTTTTAGGGTTTAAGGTTTAGGGTTTAGGGGCTCAGGGTTGTCAACGTTTTTATCAGGTTGCTTTCAATGTCACTAAACAGGCCACGTACTGGGGGTGTTGGAAGCAGAAAGACCTTGCGTCCAAGCTATAACTGTCTTAGTTGACCTTGTTGATGGAGAAACCCTAAACCCTAGACCCCGCTAAACCCTAGACCCTAAACCCTAAACCCTAATCCCTAAACCCTAAACCCTAGACCCTAAATCCCTAAACCCTAAATCCCTAGACCCTGAACCATAAACCCTAAACCAGAATCCCGGTACGACCCTAGGTGTCCGATTCGATACCACTGCCCGGAACCCTAGACCCGACCCCTAGAGTCAGGAGTTTGCTCACCACCGCGATCACCCCTAAATTCTACACAAGTTAGGGTTTAGGGTCTTGGGTTTTGGGTTTAGGGTTTGAGGGGTTTAGGGGTTTAGGGTTTTGGGTTTAGGGTTTAGGGTTTGGGGTTTTGGGTTTAGGGTTTGGGGTTTATAACGGTTTAGGGTTTAGTTGCTTCGAGGGTTGCAAACCCGAGGCGGAAACACATTTTCCTTGCCCACCAAACACGAAAGCATCCACTGAGCCTACACCCGAAGTCTCCCCAGTAGGGTTTAGGGTTTACCTTAACCCCAAATCACCTACCTTTCTCAGGACTTTATATAAAAGAAATCAAAACGAGAAGCCCGAAAAAGGCAGGTTCTTTAGGGTCCAGGTAGGGGTTTAGGAGTGAAGGGTGTAGGGTTTAGCCTCGTGGTGCACAGGCTCGAGGACGAAGAGACGATTCACGATTACCCGTAACGTAGGGGCCCTAACAAATTATAGTAACAATAGAAATAGTAATATTAATAATAATGATGATATACAAAGAATAGTACTAGTGATAATAATAATAATATGAGACAATGGTATCACACTATTCGTGAGGATTTAGGCCCCTATAGCAAGGCAGGCGAGAACACCTCCAAGCGCAAGAAGGCTTAGGTCGGCAGTTCTAACTAGAACCAAAAGTGAAGCCGACTCTTGGGTCAACAAGATCCCGAACTTACACCCCCCCCGCTCAGTTTTATGATGTTCGAACATAAGCACTAAAGCCTGTAAACCCGAGGCCCCAATCCCTAATCCATAAACCTCGCCTTAAACCTTAAAATGTGCACCACACCCAAAACCCTAAACCCCAAACCCTAAACCCTATAAACCTAAACCCCAAACCTTACTTCCTAAACCCTAAACCCTAAATCTCTAAACCCTAAACCCTCTTAGAACCTCCAGTGGTCTCCAGGGTCGGCTGCAACCGAGTCACGCTATCGGCCGCTACACGTCCGAAGCTGAGGGCTTTGTGGGTTTACGGCTGAGGGGTGAGGGTAGAGTTTAGGGTTTGTAGGGTTTAGGATCCAGGGTTAAAGGTGGTTTGAATGGTGTTTATGCTTGCCTTTTTCTCTGTGTTCGGTGCTATGAAGTGTTATGTTGTTGGGTCAATTCTGTCACTTTTGGTTTTAGGTTTTTGCATCGTGCTTCGCTGATTTTTGTTCAATGGTGTAGCTCTTGTTGTTGGTTTTTCAATTTGCTGCTGGGGTCTCCACGGGTTGGAGGCTGTGGATTTACGCTTAAAAACTGTAGGCTGCGAGGGTACTAATGATCAGTGGGTGCCTTGGCTAGAAAGCTTACAGGTCTTAAGGCTCAACGGCTCAGGGCCTACAGTGTGGGGTTCCAGGTGTAGCGTTATGGGGTTCGAGGTTTAGGTTTCTTCCTAGGCCTGCCATTGGGACCTTTCTGCTGTCAGTGATCTTAGGTTCCCCATATAAGTACCTAATACCAAACCCTAAACCCCTAAACCCCTAAGCCCCTAAGCCCCTAAACCCTAAACCCTAAACCCCTAAGCCCCTAAGCCCCTAAGCCCCTAAACCCTAGACCCTAAACCCCTAAACCCTAAACCCTTAAACCCTAAACCCCTAAACCCTAAAGGGGAGTCATGGTCGATCCTAGGTTACGGAAAACCCCTAGTTTCAGGTCTGCGGTCGCTTCGGGGTTTCAGGTCTGGGCTCAGGGAGCTACGGGTTTCGGGGGCTTGGCGGTCCACGGTTTTGGGTTTGGGGTGTTCGGTTTAGGGTTTGGGGTGTGGGGTTAAGGCGGTTAAGGGTTTCGGGTTTGGGGTTTAGGGTTCGGGGTTTAGGGTTTGGGGCACCCATTGGCTCCATAGTAGTTCCTTTTTGGGATTACTTTAGAGAATCCCAAATATAACCCACCAAAAGGAACTACAATGGAGCCTATGGATAATTCCTAAACGGAAGCTTTAAACCGTAAAGCCCAAACCCGAGACTTGGTGTACAAGTATCGACTTTAGGCACTAAACACCCCAAGCCCTAAACCCGAAACCCTACACCCGAAACCCGAGAGCCGACACCGGAAACCCTAAACCCTACACCCTGGACCCTAAGCCCTAAACCATAAACCCTAAACCCAGACCCCTAAACTCTACACTCCAGGCTCGACTCCTCCGTTGAGGATTATGGGACTTAGTAAGCAAGGAAGTTCGCCTCAGTAAGTAAGGTTATAAGGACTTGTTTTTTTGGCAGTAGGTAATTATAGCCATAGTTACCTTACTTAGAGCGGTAGTTACTTCGGCCAATGATCCTCCTAGTAGCCCTTTGAACCTCAGTGCCCAAAGGCTACGACCTCAGCCCTAAACCCTATACACTAAACCTTCTGAACGTTTCGGTTTCACTTCATGCAACTCCTGTAGCCTACATAATCCTACGCTACACCCAAGCCCCTCTTAACTCTTCTACACCCTTATATCCCGTGAAAAATGTGGAAACCTTGGAGACAAAAGCCCTAGTAGCGCGCTAAACAAATGCCCTGTCAACCCCTGATTTCAGCCCTGTAAAAACCCTAGACCCTAAACCTTAAGCTCCCTAAACCCCTATAGAAAGCCCTGTTACACAACCCGTATAGGGCCTAGGGGGTTGAAATAGGCCTTCAACCCCCCTAGGCCCTACAGGGGGCCTTGTTCGAAAGTCCTTCCGGAAGAAGGCGAGGACTTCCAGCAGCTAAAAGCAGCGCAGGAAGCGACTCGGTGGGACTTACTTCAGGGAGTTTTCGGGTTTCTGGCTTTTGGATGCTTGGTAGGGGTTCAGGTTTTAGGGGTTTCAGGGCTTTGGGTTTGGGGCTTAGGGCTTAGGGTTTAGGGTTTAGGGTTTCGGGTTTCTGCGCTCCTGGGTTCCTGTGGCCCCTGCTGGCTGCAGTTCTTGCAGCCGAGTCAGCTCATATGTCCTAGCGCATACTCGGATCGCAAGTTTTCGGATGTTGAAGCAGCCTTTGAATTTAAACTCTGCTACACATTCCTTCGTGACATTCCGGGATGACAAAAGTGATGTCAGAGCCCTGTATCAGGCCGAGTCTGTCGAGCTTAAGCCCTGCGCACACAGGCGCAACGGGCATTTGGGTTTGGAGCTTTTCGTCCACACCCAATACCCATGCTCGACGCCGGAGCCTGAAAGCTCAATCTGTTGATCCCTCCCAACCTTTGTTTGCGTCATGGTTCCACAGCCACAAAGGCCGCCAGTGGGGAGGACTTTACTACTCGTGGCTTGGGTGCGGTTTGCGCGCCCGGACACTATCAGGTGCGAATGCACAATTTTTTCATTTTATATTCAGTCTTAGGCTGAACGACCCCCCCCCCCCC
>CAJNJA010056519.1:0-13973 GCA_905231915.1 Symbiodinium necroappetens | reverse complement strand
CGCTTGGAAGCAGCACGGCATGGTCCGCGGAGATGCGTTACGCATCATCTGCTCGAAGAGCGGCCGATCGCAAGGTGATTTCAATCCCTACATACGTGTGTCACTCACTTCCCGCTTTCACGGGCAGCGGATCTGGCGGGGAGTGCACCCCCAAGGGGTGTACGATAGACGCCAGAGTTGTCGGACATCATCCCAGAGTAAGTAATTGCAGCAGGCACAAATCATATTCAATCACATTCGACGCAAGAAAGCTCCCCTTGCCATGGCACGGGGGCGCAAAGATCAAAGAGGACGGCAGACCGCCAGCACGTGGAAGACTTGCAGGCCAGCAAAGGACGATCCTGATTGTGCCCATTTCTATTGTACCGCTACTGTGCACACACAGCGAGTGCAAAATCTTGCTGCAGGCTCTGAATGCGAAGTACTTACGGCGCATTCCCAAGAAGAAGTTTTCGGCTCAGTTGCCGCTTCTTTAAACAGTGTCGCGGCAATACAGGTTCTCCATGACAAGTGCATAAAGATTTCGTTTGACGGGCGGCTCCGCGGCTCCCGCTGTGACGTGGTGTCATTATCGGTTACAGTCGCATTCTATCCAGAGTCACGATCTGGCTTATTTTCCTCGGTTTTGCGATCCTCATGTCATGTTGGAGATGCTGTCTACACGCTCCAAGTGCTTCGACTCCTAGCAAAGCCACATTATTTGGTGTGTCCCGCTCGTTTGGGTGGTCTCTTTATCTGGCCAGCACGTGGGATGCTGCAGTTTTCTGTGCTGGCGGACTGCTCTGTAGTCATATCTCATGTTTTGGCGGCCAATCGCCCTCGTGGGCTGTTGCGGTGGTGCAAGCAGCTGAAGCTGGAGTGGGCCTTCAAAGTGCCTCTGTACCGGGTCACAAAGGCGGACGTCGTCTCGCTGGCAAGATTCCCGGGCGAGGGTCCCTTTTTTCCACAAACCACTGCTTCCGGGCAGCAGTCTCCAGAAGACTCAAGCTGGCTTGTTGCATCTTGTGAAAGTCGAGTCCAAAATGCCCAAAACCCAAGGAGTCTTCGGATCCTCTTCCGCGGAGGGTGACGCCTTCCCTGTAGTGTTTTCTTTCTATGAACCACCAACATCTACCAGGATCTTTTGAAGAAGCTCCGCAACTTCGTCCCCGAGACCCAGGTTGGAAAAAGAAGAAGAAACGAGGGTATATTCTGGACCCCCTCTTCTGGCAAGCCGCAGGCCATGCAGTCCCACCCGGGTTTAGGGTTTCGGGTTTGGGGTTGAGGGTTTGGGGTTGAGGCTTTAGGATTTCGGGTTTGGGGTTGAGGGTTTAGTTTTAGGGTTTAGGGTTTAGGGTTGACGGTTTAGGGTCAAGGATTCAGGTTTAGGGTTTCGGGTGTGGCCCAAGCCTTAAACCCTAAACCTAAGTGTTATCTGGGCTCAAGAATCAAGCGACTCGGCAGCTTCCAACTGGGGCTGCAAGGAATGTAGACCCCTGATAGATAAGCCTTGCTTCCTCAATAAGGATGAAAGACGGGATCTTATGAGTAAGGCCTTTAAAGAAAGTGGGACCCCAACACAGGACCTCCGAAGCCCTGGCAGAGTCAGAACCAGGCCTGCATCTTATGATCGGCTACTTATTTTTATCAATCAAGGGTCTACATTGCCCTCAACGGGGTCAACCTTGACTGCTATAGGTCGAAGCATCTCAGTGTAGTTTAGGATTTCGGGTTTAAAGTGTAAGGTCTACGGTGTCAGTAAGCTTTAACCTGTTTGGTGGAGGACAACCCTTGTACACCTCCAAAAGGTTAACTAACCTCCAGCTCCTCGCGAAAGACTGGACCAGAAGATCAGGTTGCTGCTGTGATTTGCCCCGCACTGTGCATTAGTTGTAAAGGGGGGGGGGGTAAAGCCATAAGCTGCACGTATATCCTGGTGGTAAGCACCCCCCTGCAAGTACCTTTCCGTTCCTAAATCCTTTTGCAGTATACTATAATGTACCCCAAAACCCTGCGCTGCTCTAATTGCCAATGCCCCTATAGTACGGACACCAGAAGGAGCAGATGCATTGCTGCAAAGCTGTGGCCGTGATGTTCGAAGCAATGGGAATACCGGAACGATCAGGGAACGGCCTTAGCATGTGATAGCAGGTATCATGATCGTATAGATACCTTAGGTTACGCGTCACCCCAGGTTAACCTGCTTGTTTCGATGCGCGGTAGCGGCGAGCGTGCCCAAAAACAATAGCATTTACAACCGTTCTTTCCCTTTGCCACTACCATAATGCAAATTTGATGCTTGACACTTCTGGAACAAGACCTGCTGTCACGAATCACAAGCGTGCATGTCTTTGTGAACAAGCCCAAAACACTGGTGGTAGTTTAACCTGACAGCAGCAAAAAACACATCCAAGCCCTACAACCCTGAAATGAAGCCCTAAACTCCTCAGCCTGGAAGCCAAGTTGCTCGTGTTCACTACTATTGACAGACGAGGCCATCTGGGGCGGCCCTGTGCCGCCCCGAAGTGGGGGCGGGCGGCGCACATGAGTCTGGGCGTGAGGCTGGGGCATTTGCAGCGTTTGCATTGGCAGTGAGGGGTTGCAGAAGTTTCTACAAAATTCTAATGGGGTGTTCATGCAAAAGGGTTTAACAGGTTTCATCGTGGATTTAGCTACAGAAATTTCGCTCCTGGGCCTGACAGATTTCGGGGTCGTATGCCATAATTGCTTAAGCGATGTATAGGCTTTATACTTTATATTTATACACTAGGCCCCAAACCCTGAACCCTAAATCCCCAAACCCTACAGTAACCCTAAACGCCACATCAGCCCAAGCAAAGGAAGATCGAAGGCCGCTTCATCCATAGGATGCTGGTCGTGATGGTTAGGGTCGAAGCCATCATTACCATCATGAATGGCATCGCCAGGTTCAGCTTCATCACCAACTTTGTGTGCCAGTCATATCACCACAAGCGGCAGACAAAAACGTCTTAGTAGCAGTAACTACCAACATTAGTAGCGATTATTCGTAGTTCATGGCCACATCATGTCGTACCATGAAAAGCTGTAGCCATCATCATCATCATCATTATCATCATCATCACCATCATCACCATCACCATCACCACCGTCATCAGCATTAACAGCCTCCGCACCAGCATCAGCAGCAGCACGTCATTACCATTTTGAGAATATTCATCTTCGCACATGTCAGGCACAAATGCAGAACCGTGGACCGTGGCAGCAGTAATCGTTGCAGCAATACACGCGTTCATGAGACTCTTTGCTCTTTCAGCGATTGGCATATTAACATGCCAGTCATTGTGGAAGCTGCTCCTTGCAGCTTTAGATCTGCAAGACCGTGAGCAGCAGCGCAAAGGCGAATATCACCATGTATAGCCAAAGACCAACCTTTAGGGTTCAAGTAGTCCTTATTTCTGGTATTTGGTACCCATAAAGGCCCCAAAGTCCTTAAAAAATATGAGTACTTGGACCCTTAGGGCAATAATTATGATAAGACAGACCAGCGCATGAATAGCTCAGACTCAGCTTTAAGAGTAGCGTGCCTTGTCATAAGAGTAGCGTGCCTTGTCATAATTGGAGAACCAGCGGAACTCCAAACGCCTGACACCACCGAAAACCCCCCCAGCCCCCAGTGCCCGCAGTAGTCCGAAACCTTAGGGTTTAGGGTTTAGAGTTTAGGGTTGAGGGTTTAGAGTTTAGGGGTTAGGGTTTTTAACCCAATAAGCGCAAAAACCCCAATCCCAAACTTCATGCCCAAAAAACCCTAAACCCAAAGCCCCAAAATCGCAGCCTGCGAAGCTGCAAGGCAGCGGAGACGGCGCAGAGTCGAAGAGCGCCGGAAAAAGACAAAGCTGCACGGTGTGGTATGGTTTGTCTGCGGGTTTAGGGTTGCGGGCTGTTTTCAGGGTTTCGGTTTGGAGGTTTAAGTACGTTTCGGGGGTTGAGTAAGATTTTACTGGTTAGGGTTATGGTGTAGGGTTGCTAGTGCATTGGGCGTTTCGCGCTAGATTTAGAATTGCTTAGGGTAACTACGGTGTTTGGAGAAGTTTTTTGGGTTTAGGGCTCAGGACACTACACGTTTCAGGAAAGACACGTCAATTCTTGCAAAAAGGTTTCTGTTCAAGGATCTTAGTTTAGGGGGGAGTGGAATTCAGGTATGGCTTTCAGGTTGTCAGAAGGTGCCTGTTTGGGCGCCTGTCCTGAGGCTTCGGCCGAGACTACACGGGCACTCCCGTCAAAAGGCCCTTATGACAGCACACCTTTAGACCCTACCCATAGGCCCCTAAGTAGTTCTTTTTCGGGATTACCCTAAAGTATTATAGGATTCTAAATATAAACCACCAAAAAGGAACTACTTAGGGGCCTATGGGTTAATATGAATCCTAAACCCCAAGCCCTAAACCCTAAACGCCTAGACCAAGCCCATGACCCTATAAACTTCAAAGCCAAAGCGCCTAGACCCTCAACCCTAGACTTCAGATCCTAAAACTCGTGATGTTCGGCTGGAAGGAGCAGGTAGGCTCTTTGTGCCTCCTTCTCTGGAGAGTTGCTTAAGGCCATGGGACTCTTAGGGTGCAGGGTTTACGGTTTGGGGGTTGAAGGGTTTAGAGTTCAGGGGTTTAGAGTTCAGGGGTTTAGGGTTTAGGGTTTATGGGCAGGGGCTTTGGAGCATTTCCCCCAAGTACCCTACAGTAGAGGCCTTATTGTCCTTCGTGGTGGGTACTTGAGCGCGAAGAATCAAAAGGGGCCGTTGGGGAGTGCTGATTACCCGTAGGCCCCTAAGCAGTTCCTTTTTGGGTTTACCTGATAGGATTCTAACTATAAACCCCAAAAAGGAACTACTTAGGGGCTTATGCGTAGAGCCTTTTGGTGTTCCATACGCAAAGGTCCCTCATAGGGTTTTGTGCTAGTCCGATAAGGCTTTCATCTCTTTTATGGACGTAAGGCTTTGGGTTTGGGGTTGAAGGACTGAGGAATATTTGAATATAGTTGAATAGTTTAAGTCGTAGTAGTAGAGTAGGTAACCTTTAACCTTTCTGGGGTTTAGGCCCACGGTCTAGGATGCAGTTTTTAGGATTGAGGCGCACAGCCTGAACCCTCAGCCACCGAGTCTATGCCATAGAGGCACAATAGATGTCAAGCTTAGGAAACCACGAATCCCCAAATCCAGGTTGTAATCAGGTTTTGAGGTATACCCTTGAGATACGGAACCCTACCAAACCCCGGCAAGTTGCCTCAGTTCCCCAAACTACGCAGTAAGCCATGAAAGCTCTCCACAATTACAGGCTTCTGGTTTTTCGTTTGCGGTTTGGCTTATGATGGTTGAGGGATATACCCCAAACCCGACGCCATCCTAAACTCCTACACCCTAAACCCTAAACCCTAAACCCCTAAACCCTAAACCCTTTTAAACCCTGGTAGATGCTTGCCGAATCGCCTGCAGCCCAGCACTCACCTGGGGTTCCTCAGACTCTGAATCCACCAAGCCATCCTCGCCCAAGCCCCGCATGCCTGTCAGGGTGTAGTGTAGTGGTTCAGGGATTTTGGGGTTCAGGGGTTCAGAGGTTCTTGCTGTGTGGTTTAGGAGTTTAGGGGTTCAAGGAGTTTGGGGTGTTTTTTGGGGGCTTAAGGCGAGGGTTCAGGGGGTAGGGTTTAGGAAGTAGGCGGCTTCGTGGCGCAAGGCATCTCGACGTTCTCTCGCGCGATGCTGGAAGACGGCCCCTCACCAGGCGCGGCGCTGGGAGAGAGCGAAGTTTAGTCAGAGGCTTAGGGTTCAGGGTTTAGGGTTTTAGGGGCCTGCCCAGAGAGCCTGTAGCATTTTAAGCTTTAGGTTTTAGGGTTTAGGGTTTAGGTTACTATACAACTCTTTTCCGTCAAGTACTACCCGGCGTTTTAGGGTTTAGGGAGCTATCCAACTAGATTTCGTCAAGTACTACCCGCCGGCTCCTTACGTTCTGTTTTCGTTGGAGTGTTGCTTGGGTTTTAGGGTTTAGGGTTCCTTGAGTCAGAGGCTGGGGTTTCAACCCCTAAATCCCAAAACCCGACCCGACACCCTAGCAGCAATTTGTTTTTCTGTGGCTTGCTGGGGAAGTAGGGTCATTAGGGCTTGGTGTTATGTTGAGTTCCTAAACCCCAAACCTCAAACCCTAAACTCCAAACGCTCAACCCTAAACCCTAAACTCCAAACCCTAAGCCCTAAACCCCAAACCCTAACCTTCAACCCTATGCCCTCAACCCTAAACCCTAAACTCCAAACCGGTTTGGGGCTTGGGTTTTTGAGGTTTGGGGGTTAGGATGCAGGGATGTCTGGGGTTTAGGGTTTAGGGCTTATAAGACTTCGGGTTTAGGGTTTCTGCTTAGCCTGGGGTTTAGGGAATTGGGGGGTTGAGGATCTGTTGTTACTCGTTTGGTGCTGGGTCCTTGTATTTGCGGGTTGTCTCCACTAGGTGCTGGCCGGTCGTCGGGTTTCCAAGAGCTGCGTTGACAACTGCCCCGAGCAAGCACTATCCCAAAATCCAAAGCCTCTGTAGAAATCTCAAAGAAACCTTCTGCGAACTCTTCTTATCGGACCCTGATTATACAGGGCCCTGGTAGGATGCTGTAAACATCCACCCCCCTCCCCCCCCCTCCACCCGCTCTCTTTTCAGGGCCGAGACGAGGTTTGGAGGCCAGCGGGGTGGTCTGAGGGGCTTTCAGAGTTCAGGGCTTCAGGGCCGTGGGGTTCGTGGCCTGTGGGGGCTTAGGGCTTATTAAAGCTCTTGTTTTCAAGATTGAGGGTTTAGTGTTTGAGACTTTCGAGTCGTTTGAGGGCTTTCAGGTTTCGGCGGTTTTATGTTTGCTCTTGGGAGTTGTTTGAAGCTCTACTACCAGGTTTGCAGCTCAAGCGTGTTACCCTAAACCCTAAACCCTGATGCTAAGTTGTTGCCAAGTGCATGGGTGGCATTCTCCTACCCGGAAGGTTGGGAGATCTAAAATTGGGAAATTTTGGTTTAGGAGGGATTTTTGATTCTGGTTTCGGATTGAGGTCTTAAGTCTTAGGGCTTCGGGCACAAGGCCTATACAGGGTTTAGGGCATTTCGTATATAATATGGTCCGTTTTAAAAAAAAGCAGACATTTCGTCTTGAATAGTCCTTGAAAGTAAGCAGGAGTTGTCTTTGCTGAGCCATCTCAAGCCCCTAAACCCTGAACCGTGAAAGCCTCGGCCGAGGGCCGAACACGTCAAACCCCAAACCCTAAGCCCTAAGCCCTACTCCAACGCGAAACAGGCCTTGAGAAGAAGTCAGGGCGGCGCAAGGGCTTTCTGCAGTATAGCTTTTGAGTTGCTTATAGTTTCAATTTTTTACGTCGTAAACCCCTAACCCCCCCAGAATGTAGTGACACTTCTTAAATGCCCCATGCTACTACTAGGCTGATGGTTTCGAGTTTAGGGTTCGAAAATCTACCCTCTATATAGACGAAAAAAAACCTCCAAAAGAAGAAGCGCAGCCGTCCGAAGGCACTCGGTGCTGCCGCGCTGCTGGGCGCCGGTGGCGGCCGCACCCGGGCAGAGCTTAGAAGTGCTTACGTTTTAGGGTTTACGGTTTGGGGTTTAGCGTTTGGGGTTTGGGGTTTAGGGTTTAGGGTTTATAGGGTTCAGGGTTTGGGGTTTAGGGTTTAGGGGTTTAGGGCTTTAGGGTGTTTAGAGGGGATTAGGGTTTAGGGTATATGGTTGTCTTGAACTGCATGATTCAGTCTGGAACACCTAGTTGGGCGCGGCGGCTGTCGAGAATAGGTACGCTGTGCGAGCCCACATCTCCAAAGCAGCTCCAAGTAATTTCGAGCTTGAGGGGGTTCTGGCTTCCGTGGGTATGTCAACCCGGAAGACCGTGCTCTGCTTGAAAATGATATGCTCCAGGGACGGGGGCAAGCACTGCGTCAAGGCACATGGATCGCTGGCCCCGTGTGACATTCCTTTGCAGCGGCTCTAGTTCCTTCACACTGTTTGGCGCCACGGTCTTGGCCGAGCTGCCAGTCAATAAGAGATCTGGCCCCGAACCTGCCGAGGTTCACAGAGGCTGCGTTTCTCTATCCGGTGGGGTTGCAGGCCATCTGCGTATCAGCGCTGGTCAGAGTTGAAGGACAAATGGAGTTCAAGTGTTTGCCGCAAAGTCTGTAAAAAAAATGTCCGTTCGTTTTGACGTATCCGGACAGATTAAGGGGTTACGGCGCCATGGGTACGTGGCACGGTGCCCAGCTTGCAATGCAGGATGGGAACTTCTAAGATGCTTGGGTATACTCTCGGGGCCCTAAACCCCCCTAAACCCTAAACCCTAAACCCTCCAAACCCCAAACGGCAAAATACAAACATACTCGAGGAGCTCAGAAGGTCTCGCTCAGACTCTCATGCAGTCATGCAGTCCCCTGACCCCTACTAAACCCTAAACCCCTAAACTCTAAACCCCTAAACCCCTAAACCCCTAAACCCCTAAACCCTAAACCCCCAAACCCTAATATACACCCTAAAATCCCTAAAGCCCAAAACCCCTCAACCGTGGCCTGTGAACCACGACGCAGTGCTCACAAGGCCTCTAGAGAGTCCGAGGCTTGGCGGTGGATAGGATCCGGGAGCCTTCGTTTAGGGGTTTATAAGGTTGAGGGGTTTAGAGGTTGAGGGTTTAGGGGTTTAGGGGTGTACGGTTTAGGGTTTAGGGTGGAGGGTTTAGGGGTTTAGGGTTTAGGGGTTTACACCGTACGGTGTAAACATGGCAGTTTGCAATGAACCTTGCCCTAAACGCAGGACCCTAAACCCCCAAACCTTATTAAGTCTAGAAGCCCAAAGTGTGGAATCCGCAACCTAGAGCCCAGCTCCGAAGCTGTGAACTTCCCTGCATGCCCCAAGCGCCCCAAAGAGCTGGGCAATAATCATCCCTTGAGTCACCCTTAAAAGTTCCTGGAGTCCTAAACCCGAAGCCCGAAACCCTAAACCGTATAAATCTTGTTAAGCCTTTTCGAAGCCTGGCAAAGCCTTATCAAAATCCTGGGCGTGTCCGCGTCGCTTTAAACCCTAAACCCCTGAACCCTAAACCCTAAGCCCTAAACCCCTAAACCGTATAAATCGTCGCTGAGTCCTCTTAGCTGGGCCGATGACCGCCCTGACGCTGTCCAGCCTGGCGATGCATGCAGTCTGCCGTGATGACAGGACCTTTAAGGGTTTATAGGGTTTAGGGTTTTGGGTTTTGGGTTTAGGGTTTAGGGGTTTAGGGGTTTAGGGTTTAGGGCTTAGGGGGTAGAATTTAGGGTTCAGGGTTTTGGGTTTAGGGCTTTGGGTTTAGGGTTTAGGGTTTAGGGTTTCGGATGGGATTTTGAGGTGCTTCGGTTTCACAAGGTGAACGGCTTACGCTCCTGGGTTTATGTTCTTAGAACTCAAGAAAGTGTGAAGTTCACAAAGTGTCTAAGCTTCGGCAGGCCTTAGATGCTTCTCCTTGGCAAAAGGACTGGTATGAGAACACAGGTTTGTCGAATCGGGTTATGGTGTCGTCAGTGCAGAACATCAGAAAGAGTTCGTTGTCAACGCCAGAAGATATTGGAAAAACCACAGATCGATGTGAAGGGGCGGCACTCGAGGTATATTGGCTCATGGAAGAAGCACGTTGAAACACGCATAGTCATATTTGGTGTTTAGGCCCTAGAAACAGCAACGTTTGGGATCCACTGGTAACACTTGAACGTTTTACTTAAAATCACCTTAAACCCAGAACATTAAACCCCAAACCTGAAACCCTAACGCAAATTCTGAACGCGGCTTAATGGAGTCCGTGAGTTCGGGAGTTTCGCATGAGGACCGGCAAACTGGCGAGAACTGTCGCTGTGCGCAGCAACGTCCTCATGTGAGGGATTGAGAGTTTCGGGGTCGTAGAGGTTTAGGGCTGAGAGGTTTATAATGAATGGGGTTTTTAGCAGGGCCTATACTGGGGTTTATAATCGGGTTATTGTAGGGTTTAGATTAGCATTTAGGGTTTAGGGTTGAAGATTGGGGTTTATGATCCTGCCTAGGGCTTAAAGTCTCTGGGGTTACACGTTTAAAGGGGTTCCGGCTTCAGATTTGGGGGTTCGGGATTAAGATCTAGCACCTATCGCCCTCCAGTCCGAAGTCGGAGATAACCCCGAAAGCGTAACCTCAAAACCGACACTTTTTGAAGGTCCAACAATAGCCCTTAGCCCCGGGCCTGTGGCTTTTGGCTTCAAAAGCACCAAAATCCCGCACTGCAATCCTCAACCAGAAACCCGCCCAAAATCCTGTAATTACTTGCTCAACCCCATAAGTCCCGCAAGTCCTCACCCAGAGAGCCCCTAAACCCTAAACCCTAAACCCACCCCTCATCGACCTGGGAGCCTTCCGTACTAACCAAAAAAGCCCTGCATACTCTACGGAGTCCGTTGGAATTTGCACGGCGGTGGCTCTTTTTCGTGCTTGATGGAGGAGGCCAAAGTTCAGGGCTTAGATGTGCGGCGTTACAGGGTTTAGGGTTTAGGGTTTAGGGGGGGGTTGCAAGTTAATTGTCCCTCTGCTGCGGAACAAGCGTTACAAGCACGAAAAGACTGCAGAGCCCTAAACCTCAACCCCATAGGCCCTAAGTCCTAAACGCCCTAGGCCCTATACACCTTAATCCTAGGTAGTACTAGGGAGACCCCTCAAAGGGGACCCTTCTTAACCCTACTGGTGGTTCTCTTAAAAGGGACCTTGTGGAGAGGGTCTATCTCCCCAAGGGTCCCCCTAATCCTAACTCCTATTTAAAAAGCTAAAGCTAGAACCCTAGCCCTTCTTGTAAATCCAAGAAGGTTGGGGGCACTGAGCCACTGAAAAGCGGGCAAGTCGGGGACTCCAATGCCCCTTTCATAGGGTTTAGCTTCTAGGGTTGTAGGGTTTAGAGTTTAAGGTTGTAGGATTTCCCTAAACCCTAAACCCCTAAACTCTAAACCCTAAACCCTAAACCCTAATTTAGGGTTTAGGATCGGTTGGGGTAACCAAACCCAATTAGAAGTGCAAGCTTCAACTTATTGGGCTTGTGAGCTTGGCAGGCAAGAAAAGAACCCTAACCACGCTAAAGCAAAACCCTGTGCCCGAAGCATCCAGCGTAAGCATCCAGCGTCGTGGCTGGCATTGCCATGAAAGGCATGCGCGAGCCGGTTCAGGAGGGTGCGAGCCGTGCGCCAGAGAATTGTCACGCTCACAAGACCCAAAATCAATATTTCTCGAGCGTATACTTTAAACTCGAAAACCCTTGGCCTTGCGAACCTCCAGGTGCCAAGGCAGCGAACAATGCGGCGGAGCAGCTCGTAGCCCTGCGATCACGCAGGCATCGCCCCCATTTGGAGATTTAGAGAGCTGTGCTTTCTGGCAGGCGTCTATATTAAGGGTGTGTGAAACGAGACAAGAGTAGGATTCGGTATAGGGATTTCGGGCTTCGGGTTTAGGTTTTTAGGGCTTTGGGGCTCCAGGGTCCTGATACTTTTGATTCCTCCAAATCAAAGTAGAAGATTACCCGACCTAAACCCTAACCCCCACCCCCACCCCCCCCAGCCCCCCCACCGCCCCCCCCCCCCACGAGATCCAATGGTTCTCTTCAGGAAATCCTTCCAGGGAGATACCTAGGACTCCCATGGTTGCATGCTTGTTGCACGGTGTATCGCTAAACCCTAAACCCTACGGTTGATGATATAAACCCTGCATGACCTTAAGGACCCTAAACTATGGGAGTTATGGTAGATTCCTTATTATGGGGTAGTGCAGGATTTTATATCATCAACCCTAGGTCCAAAATCGGTGCTTTGAAGTTCTCTCCGTCCCGGCCGCACGCTGAATCCTGCAGCTTTAGGCTCAACTGCCGGGTTGAGGGCCCCTGCTTGGGTTTCGGGTTTAGGGGTTGTACTGCCTGTAGCACAAAAGACCTGCCCTGTGAGGGTTCCTTGTTATGGTTTGTTTGAATAATTCCTGAAAGCAGTAACTTCTTAGGGCTACAGGCGTGGTTTATATACAGTTTAATGGTTCAGGGTTTAGGGTTTCACGTTTTGCGCCAGGGTTTTCAATGAGTATACGGAAAACCGCTAAACCCTAAGGAAAAAACCCTAAACCCTAAACCCCCCAGCTCTAAACCCTAAGCCATTCCATCAGCTTGAAGCTTCAGGGCACACTGCTCATGTCCTTAACCCTAAACCCTAAACCCTAAACACAAAGCCCTTAAACCCCAAACCCAAAACCCCAAACCCTAAACCTTGCGGGCTTGGGGTTCCGCACCCAGCGGATCCTAAGTTGATATATCAAGCATGATCTCCTCGATTCAGATAAATGGGAGACCTAAACCCTGAACCTTCAGGCCAACTTATCCCCTAAAACACGTTCAGCCCCCTGACCCCGCAGCCCGGAGTTGTCAGCCCTCAGCAGAAGCCATCCACATCCAAAAGCATGGTAGGGTTTAGTTATGGGTTTCTTTAAAGCGTTCAAACTGATCAGGTGATGTCTAGTCTAGCCAACTCCGAGATTATAGGGTGTCTGGGTCAACAGCCGCTGCAAACACTTCAAACAGCAACGTCTAAGTCGGTTAGCACAGCTCCGCCACTTCCTGGCGCTGCAGCCGTCATGGAAGTTGATCAGCTGTGGGACCAGTGGCTGCTCATTCGCACGGCATGTTCAAGACTAGGGGGTACCTTGTTCTTTTAAGCTATAGGTGGGCTTTCTTACCGGTTTACAATGCCTCAAGAACTAGACTAGGGATATGTGGGGTAAGTCAAAGCATAAAGCTGCAATCCCGAATCCTAAAGCATTGTATTGATAATCACCCCTTCTCAGGAGGTTCCGGCTCTTTGTAGCCCTCACGGGGTCTTTATCGGAATCAGCTGAGCCCTGCACCCCGAACCCTGAAGCAGCCCTAAACCGTAAACCCTAAACCCCAAACCCTAAACCCTAAACCCTAAACCCCAAACCCTAAACCCTAAAGCCTAAACAGCACCTTGAAGAGGGTGGAGTTTTTGCCCACGACGCCGACTCTTTCAGGAACCTGTCTTCCGACAACTTCCCAAACGGCTTCACCTGACTGGCTCTTCGCTTTTGCCCTTCTTTCTGCCTACTGTAGGGTTTAGGGTTTAGGGTTTAGGGTTTAGTAATTAGTACAATGTATAAGGTAACTAGCCTGAATAGTATAAGGTTTAGGGTTTAGGGGTTAATTAGGTCTAGGGTTTAGGGGCCTTAAAAACTCCCTGGTTCTTAGTAGGGAATGTGGGAATGGGTTATTGGGACTACAATAGGGGACCTTAAGGGACTATCATAGGGATCCATACTCCCCGATTCCCTACTAAGAACCAGAGAGTCACGTCCAACATCAACCCGAAGACGACACCCCCCTAAACCCTAAACCCTAAACCTGGAACCCTAAACCTTAAACCACAATTCAATCCAAGCTACAGTCCGATACTCGCAACATCAAGCGAACACCTGCACGAATCTGGCTGGTTCTTAGCAGGGAATGGAGGAATGGTTTATTGGGACTACTATAGGGGACCTTAAGGGACTATCATAGGGATCCATTCCCCCATTCCCGACTAAGAACCACGGAGTGATGTCAGGGGTTTAAGTTGAGGGTTCAGGTGCGGGTGCAAGCGGTAGAGCTGGTGAAGCCAGAAATTTAAATCTTCAACTCCCTAAACCCTGAATCTTAAACCTGACCCTAAACCCTAATTAGTCCCTAAACCTGAAAGCTTAAACGTAGTCAGGTGCTAAGCAAAAGACCAGAAACGAGGGCCTTGAAGGACACAGTTTTCTCACACATCCGGTCGCATTAGGCTTCCCAGAATCCAGGGTTTTAGGATGTAGAGTTGGGGACCTGGGGTGTGAAGGACAGCTTCAAAATTCGCATTCCGGCATGATCGGTAGGTATCTTAGTAACTCGAACGGGGTTCGGTTTGGGGTTGTGAAAGTACCCTGTCATTTGTCGAG